>PVKP010018653.1:0-43901 GCA_004027715.1 Plecturocebus donacophilus | reverse complement strand
TATTTTTTCACTTGGCTGTTCTTTTGTATCCTTTTAAATATCCTTTGTAATAAATAGGTAAATGTAAGTAAAATGTTTTCCTGAGTTCTGTGAGCTACTCTAGCAAATTAATCTAACCTAGGAGGGGTTGTGGGGACCCAAATGTGTAGCCGGTTCATCAGACGTTCAGGAGGCCAGGACTTGCAACCAGGATCGGAAGTGAGGGGTGGTCTTGTGGGACTGAGCACTCAGCCCTTGGGATATGATGCTCTCTCCAGATATATAGTGTCTAAATGAAATGGAATTCGAGGGCACTCAGCTGCTATCTCCTATAAAATCTGCTGGAGAATTGCTTGAAGTGTAGGAATCACCCCTAGACATCAGAGTCACAGAAATGTTCTGTGTTGTTGAGTGAAAGTAGAGGAAAAACGTTTGAATTTTTCCTATATACTCAAAATCTGGTATCTGAACATTGACATATACAAAGAAATTTATTAGGTGGAAAAGTCAGAAATATTAACAATAGCAAAATTTACAGAATGTTTACTTAGTCTCAAACAGAGTGTACATGTTTTTTAGATATCATCTCATTAACTCCAGGAGATAGGTGGAGTTTTTTGTTTGTTTGTTTGTTTTGTTATTTTTTTACAGAGTCTCTCTCTCTCTCTTGCCAGGCTGGAGTGCAGTAGCACAATCTCAGCTCATCACAATCTCCTCATCCCCGGGTTCAAGCAATTCTCCTGTTTCAGCCTCCCGAGTAGCTGGGACTACAGGCACGCGCCACCATGCCAGCTAATTTTTGTATTTTTATTAGAGATGAGGTTTCACCATGTTGGCCAGGATGGTCTCAGTCTGGGATTCAGAGAGTAGTGAAGTGAAATAAGTAGGAAGTAGTGAGTTTCTGATCTTTGGAAATATTTCCCTGATGAAGATGTTGGAAAGGATACTTAATGGTCACAGAAGTGGTTAAATTGGATTCACAGGCATTGCTGAGCACATTCCAAAGGCTGTATGCTGTGTTAGGTTAATATATACAATTACTACTGAGTTTGATAATTATGCTGCTGTATGGTAGAATTGCATGAAAAAGAACAGGGATCACTTTTTAAACATTAAACTTATTTTGTTACTTTGCCCTAAAAATTCAAAGCAAAAGCTATCAAAAAAATTACAAAATCATCCTCGCTATTTTAGATATATGTAGCGTTATAGGAGTAGGTAGTATGCATGTATTATTTTACATTTAAGTATCTTTAGCACATAGTATTGGCTCAGCTTCAGTTTGGTCTAGGTAGAAAAATAATTCATTTCTGGTTTCATGAACTGTTGAATTATGAGTCAGTTATTTTCCTAAATCTTGTGCTTTTTAAAACTATAATTTGCATTCCACAAAATACTCCCATTTAAAATGTACAATTTAATGATTTTTTAAAAAATTGAAAAGCTATGTTAGTTTTACTGCAATACAATTTTAAAACATTTCCATCAGCCAGCAAGATCCCTAGTGCATCTTTGCGTTCACTCTCCATTGTCACCATTAGCCCCCGACAGCCACTGTTTACATTTTGTCTTTAAAGATGCCTCTCTTTATGGATGTTTCATTTGCACGTCCTCTTAAAATAAGTGCTATTTTGCATCTGGCTTCTTTGAGTTAACAGCAGCCTTTTTTTGAGATTCATCTGTATTGTCCTTCTATAAGCCTTTTATTCCTTCTTATTGCTGAGTAGTATTCTACCTTATTAAGTATATAACACTTTATGCATTCATCAATTGATGGCCATTTGCACAACTTCCACTTTTAGGCTATTTGGAATAATATAGTTGTGAACATTCATGTGGTCTTCATGACAATGTAAGATTTCATTTCTCTTAGAATGAAATCTAGGGGAAAATCACTATTTTACATTTTGAAAAGAGGTTTCCAGTTTTTCCACATCATCTTCAACATTGATGTCTTTTATTTAACCATTATTGTCCATATGAAACAGTATCTCATTGTGATTTTAATATTCATTTTTTTCTAAAGACTAATAACTTTAAGTACTTTCTCTTATGTGTATTGGCTAGTTGTGTCTCTTTGATAATATGTTGATTTACATTTTTTTGCCCATGTTTTTTTCTCTAATACTCTTTTCGTAAGTGAGAACATGGGAGGTGGACAGGTACAGGCTGAAGGCTAAGTTGCTCCTGTCTATCTTCATTATGCACATGGCCCAGAGGGAGAGCCTTGTTGCTTTTTGTTTTTTCTTCATGCTTTTCTCTTCTGTTCATAACAGGATGTACTGATCTTTCTTTAACATCTGTTGGCAGCTTGCTCAGAACAAATACATATGATACATACAAGATGATGTTTCGTGTAAGCAGACAAAAAATTATTTTTCCTCACTACGTCCCTGTCTCAACCTTTTAACTTACTGTTAAAAAAGAAGACATGTTAATAAAAAATATTAAAGTCATAAAGTCATCACTAGGGGTTTCTCTGCCTCATGAATTCAAGGGAGCCAGAAGAGATGAAGCCCTGAGCAGCTTCCGGTGCCTCTATTTCATTTGTCTGAACACATCTGTTGAGGCTGAATATGAAAAGGACGTTGTATTACCCCAGGTAATACTTCTGTAATCAAAGCTTTTCAATTCTGCATCAGTCTACCAGTCCAACCACTAGATGCCCATACTTGTATTAGGCAATGATTATTCAGTAAGGGATATCAAATACGCAATTCCATAAATACTACAATTTGTTTGTCAATTTAAAATTTTGTTTTGGGTATACAGCATTTAAGGTAGAATGTCAAATCACAGTGAGGCTCCAATTCTGCCATATTAGGCTCTAGCCAGCCTGTGGTCCTGAAGGTGGGCATAGTTTTCCTCTGGGGTTAGGTCTAGGCTAACATGTTCAGTCAGCTGTCCTGTCTGAGGATCTGATATGGACCTCCTGCTCTGTTCTGACCCTGTCTCCATGCTGGGTTCCCAGAGTCCAGGCTCTCTTGTCTTGAAGCAGTTGATTATTCCCGAGATTCGCTTTCACAGTCCCTGTCAGTCCTCCTGACAGAGTTCACAAAGGTGAATAAAATACAGGATCTCTAAACTCACAGAGCTTATAGACTAGACTGGAGACAGAAATAATAGAATATTCATAATACCGAATGCACATTTGTTACTGTTATGAGTATATTAAAGGAGAGGAGCATAGTATTAAAGGATTTCACATAGGCTGGGGGGTCAGGGAAGAGTCACAGTCAATCTGGATGCAGGTTTAACTTCAAATGTGTCATCTGGGTGCATGTTTGTGTCTCACAGTAAATCAAAAAAGGCTCTTGCTATCAGGTATTTTCTTCCTCTGGTAGCTGATGATGCAAATCATGCAAAAAGGAAGGAAGGACACGTGACCTTGGACACATCTGCGACCAGTGTCTGTGTGTGTGTGTGTGTGTGTGTGTGTGTGTGTGTGTGTGTGTGTGGCAGAAGTGGTGGTGGTGGAGCAGTGTTATTATATGTATTGATGCTGGAGAATGTACCGTCCACACATATGTTTTCTTTAATAGAAATATTTCCTGCTTTGCTCAGCCCATAATGATGGATTTGGACCACAGTATCTTGAGCACATTTCCTAAGAGAATTTAGTAGTTGCATGAATCGAATGTGGAAGCATAATAAAACAGACTTTGTTAGAACTTCATGCTATTATGTGTACTTTACATTTTTCATAATGTGAGGGTGGAAAATGGAAGCTCTTTCAGTGGAAATCTGATACTTATGGCAGCACCATTCCAAACTAACAGTAAAGTAAAGCTAAAATTGTTTTCTCTCGTTTAAAGTTTGCTCTACAGATAAATCTGACCGCCAGTTTATAAATAGCTTATTTAATAAATAAAATATCTTTGCTGAAAGATTTGTATTCCTTTGTTATCCTTTTGTATTCTTTTAAAATCTATCTTGTTTTCCCACCAGAAGCAACTTTAATGTAAAAGTCAATGATTTCAGTGCATGCCTTTGCATAGTTAGTTTTTAATTCCCCACAAGTGTCTCTGATGCATTTTTGTATGAATATCTCCTCTTCCTCTCAAAGCTGGAAACAGGGTAATTCTATTGTGATTATAACAGAACTTTTCTTCTGCTCTCAGGCCATGATAAATATTATGTGTTATTTAGCCCATTTTCCCTCTCCTTTCCTCAAATATATTGTACAATAATATTTTTCCTGTGTGAAACATTTAGCATGACACTGACAAAGAAGCCACCTGAAAATAATCACATTACAGGAAATCATCATGGTATCTGGAAAAAAGAAACAAAGACTCACTATTTAAAAGAAAGAGTCCCGTAAATATTAATAAACAAAACTGACCTAAGATAAAACCATTGACTCCTCTTCAAAGATATGAAACTCTGAACTTGCATACATAATTCAACAAGGTTTTGAGAGTCATGATTATTCACAGAATGAAAGACTTCAGGGTTCCTCCAAAGATTGAGTTATCATACTGCATTTTAAATAGAATTCAGTTTTCAAAATCTAAACACCCCCAACTTTGCAGGAATGTAGCTATTACTTTTGTATAAAGCAAAACCCAAATGACATAAAAATCTGTAGCCCAGTAGGGTAGCTTCCACAAGAGAGGAAGTCCCATAAATTTTAAGCATTATTTTTAATCATGGGCTATTTTAGTGTGAAGGTAATGTCTAGTACCAGCAATGTTCCCTCTAATAATCTCTCTGGCAGCCAGCCTTTTAGAGCTGTGGTTCTTTTTCTAATGGCCCTAGACAAAGAGAGTATTCATGAAGAGAGCAACTACATTTAAGAAAGATAATAGTGCAATAAACTGATTTTTTTCTTATCTGGCATCCCCTTTATTTCTTCAGGAGTTTACTGTTTAAAGGTCCTTGAGTTTCATTTGTTTTTGTTCCTTGTCATTTGTTTGTCTCAGGCTATCCTTTCCTGAAAATGATGAAAGCTATGGCTCATCAGAGGTTGTGTCAACAAAATAGAGTTGTTATACCTGAGGAAAGACATCCTGATGTTGCTAGCCCAGGGAGATGTGAAGAAATAAGTCAAGGTGAGTGAGGCACTATTGCCACCTAACCTGCTACAGCTTTCAAAGTGTGAAACTACTATCCTGTTCATCTGACAGTTCATACTTAATCTTAATTTATTTAAATGCATGCCCAATGCTGTAGAAGTAAAATCATTAATGTGGTAATAGGTCAATTTATCTGTTAAAAGAGTTAGAAATATTACATCATAGTGTTTGAGTATTTTAATCAGGAAATAAAAATAAAATATTTTTATTAGGAAATATCTATAGATAGATGTTATAGGAACACATATATACAAAATTGTCTATGAAAGTTATTTTTAGGTGGAGGAACTATGCATGATTTTATATTCATTTTCAAGTTGATCTTTATGTTCAGATTTTCTCCCCAAAAGTTTATATTTGATATTCAATAAAACAAAAGAAGAAAAATATTATTTTGATGCTTGTCTCATGATGTCATTTTTGTCTGAGTTCATGGTTTCTGAGATTAATGATTACTACTGAGAATTTATATATTACAGTTAAGGTTTTAGAATTTTTCTCTCTTACCACTGAGAGCAAATTAGCTGAATTAATCAGGTTTTGATTTAAAATGTGATAGGATGAAGAATTTGTAAACAATCTCAAGAATAACCTTCCCTGACAAGGACGTGTACCCATCTACAGACTGGCCAAATTGAGAGAAAAGAGACAGTTTAATCTTTTGAAAGGAGATGCAGCAGGACTCTTTCCCTCATTCCTGTTGGTTCATAGCAAAGTCTTGTACTTATCATAGAAATTGTACTTTTTTCTGTCTTCTTCATTCAAATATGGCACAGATATATGGAGTTAATGTGACATCCTAAACAACTGTCTCCCCACAGAAAAGTCTCCTATCCTGCGAGGAGACAGTTTGGCTTCAAGGCATGGAAGTCAATGAGGAACTGTTTCCACTTGCCAGTCCGGGAGTCGGAGGGTGAGTCATTATCTAGATCAAACCTTACTGAGAATCATTACCTAGATTAAATCACATCGGGTTTCTAAGACGATTAAAATGTCGTTATTAAACATGTAGAAGAACATCAACGAAAATCACTTTGTAAAGGCAAAAACGGGACCTTAATGTCCATTCATTTTCTTACCCCAATCTCTTTTTTCTTGCTGCTGAATTTTAAATCTCCTATTTTTTTCAGCTATATGTAGGTTCAGTTGACAAATAAAAATTGTATATATTCAAGGTGTACAATGTGATGATTTGGGATACTTACACATAAAATGATTATCATAATCAAATTAGTTAATACATCCATTAGCACACAGTTACCATGTTACATGTGTGTATAGTGGTAAGAACACTTAAAATCCACTCTCTTGACAAATTTCAAGTATACAATATAGTCTTATTAACTATAGTTACCATGCCATAAGCTCCCCGCATCGCAATTCATTTTATTGTTGAAAGTTTGTCTTCTTTGATGTACATTTCCCTATTTCTCCTTCCTTCTAGTTCCTAGTAACCATCACTCCACTTTCTGCTTCTGTGACTTTTTTAGACTCCAAAAAATACTTTTACATATCCCTCCCTTTTTTCAATTGTCTCATTTCATTTAGGGATACTTAGACATATAGATAGATCTCACTGCATTCTGAACTGTGATTTGAGACATCACAACCAGGTCAGCCTGAGACAGTCTTCCCTCATCTCACCTGATAAGCCAAAAAGGACTGCTCAACTATTTGGCAGAGCCAGGATTTCTGAGACCAACTTGGATGTGAATATCTGAAATTCGGGAACATCTGAAAATGTGTTTGCGTTTTTTGTCTCCCTTACTCTCTTTACTTCTCCCTTACTTTTTATCCTCATTCCTTATCTAGTTATCATTTTTCTCCTTTTTTCTCTGTTGTCTCACTTACTATTCTGTTTTTTTTGTTCATTTTCCCAACACTTCATCTTGCAGCCAATCTAAGCTTGTTTACTACAAGTGCTGTTATTTAGACCTCCTTTTTATTTGTATTTTTTATTTTTATTTTTTGAGATAGGGTCTTCTTCTGTTATCCAGGATGGAGTGCAGTGGTGCAATCTTGGCTCACTCTCACTGCAGATTCAACTTCCCAGGCTCAAGCGAGCCTTCCACCACAACCTCCCAAGTAGCTGAGACTGTTGGTGCACGCCACCATGTCTGGCTAATTTTGTTCATTTTCTGTAGAGATAGGGTCTCACTATGCTACCCAGGCTGGTCTTAAACTTCTGGGCTCAACTTCTGGGCTCAAGGGATCCTCCTGCCTCAACCTCCCAAAATGCTGGGATTACAGGCATGAGCCACACCATGCCTGGCCTGTTATTCCTATTAAATATGTCTCCATCCTTGACTCTATTTCTTGTATTCTCCCCAGCCTTTGAAGCCCCACTCAGTATTCAGTTCCCCAAGAATCTTCCTCTAAGTTCTCTAGTGGGCACTTCCTCTAAGTTCTGTAGAAGTATGTCTCCTTCTGCAGATGTCCTAACCTCTGAGAATCAGTACCTACCTTTTGTCACTCAGTACCCACTGTATTGAGTTGTTTTGCAAATGTACCTGCTAGTATTTATCCATAAAGCACATATGCAAGAAATTCTATTAGCTCAATAACACCTTGCTGATGCATCAAAAATTATTGATGAAAATACATGCTCTTTTCAAGGCCCCTGTTAATGTCTCTCTTCCATTTATTTATTGAATTTCCCCTTTTCTTTTTTTCTGTCATCACCTGATTTTCATTTACTTTTTTATGACCTTTCAGTTTCCCATAGTATAAGGCTGTGAGATCTGCTCAGGCTGGAGAATAATTGGTTTTATACTAGGAGCTAGACCATGTAAGGGCACACTGTGCTATGGTATGTATATTCTATAATATGCTTGTAATTGCAAGCATCTGGTCAGAGTGAGTTACTGTCATTTAAACATTAATAAACAATTGGCATAATTTGTAAGAGCATACATGTTCTGACTAGTTTTTAGAACTTTCCAAGATGTTTCATTAGAAAGGCTAAAAGAAGATTATTATTTATTGTTGGGAATTTAAGAGATATGTATCTCATGAGGAACCCTCAGCATAGCCAAAACTCTTGATCCTCTTCATCGTATCTATATCTTTTGCTGGAAAAAGAAAAATTTCACAGAGATTATCAGAGTGTGCTGCTCCGTGACATTATTATTTTGTCTGTTTTCAATCCCTAGCTTCCTGTTACTCTCATCTGTGTTCTCCCATTGCGTTTTCTCCTTCCTATTTGGGAAAGCTCCAAAGTGGTTTTGTGAAAAGTTCTCCACCTCCCCACTCTTGTTGTGCAATTCTTCTCACCCATTTTCTCTTTTCTATTTGCTCTCTTGCTTACCCCATTTTCTTAGTTCCATAACTTTTATTTGGAAAGTGATTAAAAAATAAAAGCACTTCAGAGCTAAGACCATACAGGTGAAACCTTGCCTGGAGAAAATTTTTATGCCTAATTATTATTGAGGAATTTAAAGACTTTTTACTAAAGCAGGAAGAAAATGTTGCCAGAATAATTGCTGAAAGTGGGAAAATAGAAGTGTAATAATTCCTGCAGAAAAAATAAATATTTAGTGGCACCCAAGTTTGAGAGATATTATAGGAAGTTTGAGAATGAAGTTAGAATAAAATTTGATGAGATAGTTTGACTGGGTCCCCACACAAATCTCATCTTGAATTGTAGCTCCCACAATCCCCACATAATATGAGAGGAATCTGGTGGGAGTTAATCGAATCATGGAGGTGGTTCCCCAATACTGTTCTTACAGTAGTGAGTAAGTCTCACAGGATCTGATGGTTTTAAATGGGAAAAACCCTTTCATTTGGATCTCATTTTTCTCTCCTTCTTATCACCCTGTAAGACGTGACTTTCACCTTTAGCCATGATTGTGAGTCCTCCCAGCCACATGGGACTGTGATTCCATTAAACTTCTTTTTCTGTATAAATTACTCAGTATTGGGTATGTCTTTATAAGCAGTGTAAAAATGAAATAATACATTTGACAAGAACAAAAGACACTCACCTGGCCTTGAGACAAGATCAAGAATGCCAAGAACTGAGATTCTACACAGGGAATTAGCAACAAGATAGCATGATGGCCAATCCCTAGAGCATTAATTACGAGGGTCCAGGTAACAGTGGCCCCCTACTATTTCTAAAACTACTAGTATTCCCTTATCTTGAGATTCTCTGTCCATTATAAATGAGACACTAGTTAGTATAACTGGATTATAGAATTTAGTAAAAGGAATCAAAAAGTTGTCGATTACAGTAGAATGTGGTTGAGGGAATGACTGATTATTCACCAAACATTTCTTCTTTTTACACTCACAAATAAGTAACATTCTTGGGTCTCCCTTATATTTAAATGGAGCCACATGCTTGAGTTCTTGGTGATGAAATACAGATAGAAATGATGAATTCCATCTTCAGTCCCTACCCATGAGATCCTACCATGGCTTATCCTCCATCCTTTGTAATCATCTGTTGTCTGACAGGAAAGAATTCTGTGAACTTGGGTGGTAGAGCCACAGTATGGAAATCAATAAACTGAGATGTCATCTGGAGAGGAATGTCTTCCATAACAACAACAAACAAACAAAAATCTACCCAAGCAGGAGCACCTGCCTCAGACTATTGAGTTAAAAATTTACCATCATAACACATTGACATTTTTTAGTGTCAGAGAGATCAGTCAAACACAGGGTCGCCCACAGGCTGATAGTAGTGGCTTAGGTGGATTTTGCCCATTTTGTATTGCCATATTCCATTCTTCTGATATCAGCAACCCAATATTTCCAGGAAACTATTCCTGCCTTGAGATCCTGTGGTTTCAATGGGTTGAGGCCATCTCTCTTCAGATTCAAAAGTGAGTATATGACCCAGAACTCACAATTACCATATCAAACTTTCCTTTTCTACAGTGATAAATGGACACATAACTGAAATTTGGTCAATTAAAATTATTATTAGGACTTTTGTACATGTTGCAGAGAGAAACATTACATTTACAGAGGGCTTATGTATATAAGGAAGTCATTGTAGAGGTTCTAGGATTCTGTGCGGGGAATGCCTGCCAGAGAAAACAGAATTGGGATAGAGAGAAAGCTTTTTGGTGACATCTTGTGCAAATTTGAATCCAGCCATACCTGAACAAGGTACTCATGGTGTTAATGGTGGAAGTTATCTGAGTTACCTGTGGTGAATCTGTACAGGTCTGCAGCAACCTCAATTCTTGCCTCCTCAGACCAAAGGATTCTACTGAGGGGCATAAGGTAGAAAAAGAGACTGAGGCAAGTTTCACAGCAGAAGTGGATATTTATTACAAAGCTTTAGAGAAGGAAGGAAAAAAAGAAAAGAGGCCCAAGAGGGCATCTTGGAGGTCAAGTCCCCATTTGACCTTGAACCTAGGATTTTATATGCTGAGTGACTTCCATTGTTTCTCACTTTTCCCATGATTCTTCCTTTAGGGTGAGCTGCCTTCATGTGGGGTAGCCTACCAGTGCCTGGGAAGTGAGCATGCAGTGTGTTTACCGGAGTTGTACACATGCTCACCTGAGGCATTCTTCCCTTTCAGTGGGATGCCGCAGAAGGTTATACTCCACTATTTTGCCTCTTAATGCACATGCTTGAGGCCACTCACTCAATTCCTGATAGCTGGCAATTACCTATTTCAGGTGTGTTTATCTTTTGGGGAACTACTTTACCTTGGTGCTGGCAGCAACCAATTATTTTTTAGGAGAGGCAGTATGACAACCACCTGCCCATCACCTGACATTCCTAGTGGGCAGGGGGAGCCCTGCTCATGCCTGATGTAGCAAAGGGTTTTCAGCTGTGTGACCATATTAATCTTCCTTTTCCAGTTAGTCAGTATATTAGTTTCTCATTGCTGCTAATTACCAAGAACTTAGGCTCAAAACAATACCAATTACCTTTTTTTTTTTGAGACAGAGTCTCACATGGTCGCCCAAACTGGAGTGCAGTGGCATGGTCTTGCCTCACTGCAACTTCTCCCTCCCAGATTCAAGTGATTCTCCTGCCTCAGCCTCCCAAGTAGGTGGGATTACAAGTGCCTGCCACTGAGCCCCACTAATTTTTTTATTTTTAGTAGAGATGGGTTTCGCCATGTTGGCCAGGCTGGTCTCAAACTCATGACCCCAAGTCATCCACCCACCTTGGCCTCCCAAACTGCTGTGATTACAGGCATGAGCCACTATGCCAGGCCCCAATTTACTTTTTATATCTCTGAAGATCAGAAGTCTGATTTTACCTGGCTAAAGTCAAGCTATTGGCAGAGTTGATTTCTTGTGGGGGCTCCATGGAAAGAGTTTCTTTGTGAAGGAAATCAAACTGTTTTGCCCCAAATATATTCCTTTCACATTATTTAAAATGGCTATTGCAGTACCAGCAGACTGAAGTGACCCTGCAAAGTTGTCTTTGGTAGGGGATATTTGCCTTTATAGAGAATATTCACTAATACAGCCGCATCTCCCTTTCTAGGCATTTCCTGGATCTAGGAGAGTTTAACTGTGAGTCTGATACCTTTAAAGATCTCTGAGGGCTTTACCTACATAATAAGACCCCCCCGCCCCGCTAGCCAAGCCTTTTCCCTTCTCCTTCCCATAACTTGTCTTGCCACTAAAACCTGATTTACCAGTAAAACTTGTTTTCATCCATGCTCTGAGCTGACATCCTTTCTGTACTCCTTTAAGATGGTATATAAGAGTCTGTGCCTCATTGGGAGGTTGGATTGTCATTCTGAAGGCTCTTGTGTATGCATATTAAATTTACATGTCTTTTCTTTTATTAACTAATCTGTCTCAAGTCAGTGATTGTTCAGTGAACCTTTAGTGGACAACGGTCTTGGTCCCCTACATTTGCTTTCTTCTGCTTCTGGAGATTGCCCACATTTATTTCATCATGGCCCCTTCTCAAAGCTCATCAGTGTAACATTTTCTCTTCTCTCTGTCTCTGGCCTTTCTGTCTCCTTCTTATGAAGACCTTATGATTTCTTTGGGCCCCTTGGTTAACCCAGAATAATCTCCTCATCTCATAATCCTTCAAGTGATCATTTTGCAATGTACCTTTTACCGTGTAAGATAACACATTTATAGGAATTAAGACATGGGAATCTTTGGTAGGGCTCACAGCATTATTTAGCCTACCACAGTTAGTGTGATTTGGATTTCTATCAGAGCCCTGAAGAATTGTTCTGAACTCTTTATCTTCTGGTCCTTAAATCTTACAGAACATGCGTTTGTAGGTTGTACTCATGACCCAAGCTGCGAGAAGAAAGACAAGAATATAAATGTGGCAGGAAGTAAGTAGGCCATTTTAAAGGGAAACATAAAACACAGAAGCTGACAAAGGACCCCTAATAACCATTTGATGCAGGATTTTTCTTAGCTGCTTTGCCAGCCGGAGACCTCTGGCCAGCAATGCCCCTGTCCTGGCCTTGCTTGGCCTCAGGTTTGTTGCAGTAAGTGCCCTCCCCACTCATCCTGCTGGGCGGTGCTTGGCTTGCACTCCAGTAGGGATCCTGTGGTCACTAGGGATGGGCTGGGGAATGGGGAGTTCATACTGATTGGTTTGTGAATATGTGAAAAAGGCTAAAACAAAAACACCACTCAAAGGTGGGCAGAACAGTGTTAACAAAAAAAAAAAAAACAATTAGGAAAGGGTAGGTATATGCAAAATAGGTGAATGATAGGGACCAGTCAGAAGAAACCACGCCAGACAGGAAGAGAGGCTGTCAATCCAGTCTATGGATTTATCTGAGACTTGTAGCCTGGCTTTTAGACTTTAAACTGTTTTTGGTTTGAAGGTGGGGTTTCACCAGGGACCTGCCCCCGTCTGCCTAGTATTTGTCTGCCTCCTGCCACCATCACATTTTTGAAAGATAAGCTGTGTGTACTGTATTCTTCAGTGGGGATCTACCTGCTATCTCTTAGAATACTTCTTTTCTTTCAGAATGATGTGACTCATTCTTTTTCTGGAGTCTGGAAGTTCTGAAGACTTCAGGCAAGTGATGAGAGACCTTCACTTCACTCTATCCAGGGCAGGGGCTTCTGGGCCACACCATTGAGCAAACTTCTAGTTCAAGCTAAATATCAAAGGAGAAGGCAGCACAGATCACAAGAAGGTCTTGATCTTGCTCCAAGAACTACAGTTATATGAACCTCTCACAGATGGAAGCCATTGTAGCTGATCTTCCAAGTGTGAAGAGGCCATGACCTACTAAAAGAGACCTGGGGCTCCCTGCCAAGGGAAACCACAGGAGCTGGCCTTGCCCTTGCTCAGTGAGGACTCTGTCACTATTAGAATCTGTTCTTTGAGTCTTGTTAACGCTTGCATCACTACAAGGGGGTTTTACATCTCAGGCTGTGTGTCTGCTCTAGCCCTCACATCATCCTTGTAAAGAGTTTAATTTGTTTAAATGGGAGTACTTAAAAGCCTCCCAAAGAATCCTACTCACCTTGAAAGCATTTGACAAGGTAAACCCTAACAATGTGGTTTTTAAAAAAATAATTAAAAAAATGTATTAACTGCTAAGAGTAATCAATTCTAGATCATATTAAAACGATTTATAGAGTACAGTTTTAAGCAATTTTTTCCATTATCTTTACAGCATCACTGTGAAAAGTATATTTTACATCCCTTTTAGTTGAATTAAAAAACAGAGGGTCAGAAACTTTAATTTATTTGCAAAATATCACAGTGTTTGAAGTGGCATCCCTGGGACTTTAAGTCAAGTCTAATCTATATTATTTCATTATACCACAGCTGCTGTTTAAAAAACAATAATTTGGATTTTAGTGCAATAGAGCTCATAAGTCTCTTCCATATACATCATCTAATTTTGTGGATGCCCAAAATAGTTAAACTATTTGCCTGAAGGAATGTGGAAGGTTAGTGGCTTAGTTGCAGCTGAAAGCTGCTCTCAGGGATATTCTATCATGGCCATTTCCATGGAATCATAACATGACAGTAATAAGCAAAGGGCCATTTAATATGTGCTTCCATTTCCTCAATGGCAGTGAGACATTCTAGTCTAATTATTCAAGTGGACATATTGTTAACTAAGAAGATAAATTGAGGCCCCTTGGAGGACATGAGAATAACTCAGGGGAAGATGATAGCAGTGGGAAGCCGTAGGTGCCCTAAAGCCGGGTCCTAAGGAGCAGTATGTGGGCAGCTGGCCCCTGCCCTCCAGGGCCTCTGTAGGATAACCTTGGTGACTCACTGGAAAAGTGATATGTGGAACAGACTTTGGCATCAAAGAAATCTGGGTTAGTTTGGATTGACATGTTCATCATACACTTTGTGGCCTTGGGCATTTGTTTTCTGATCTATAAAGTGGGATGCGGCTCAAGCCTACTTCGTGAAGAAGCTGTGCTAGCTAACGGAAATGATGCACATAAGGTACTTCACACATCCCTAGCACAAATGGAGAGGGAGATTAGAGAGCAGGGACATCTTCACTTGGAGGTATTAGTAGGGTTCAGGCTAGATGGGAAAGAAAGGGCAATGAGATTGAATGATGGATTTGTGTTCTGCTTTGTTCTTAAAATTGATTTTCAGCTGTTATCAAATTTATCTTGTTTTCCTTACTTTGTCATTGACATAGCTGTACACCTCATAAGGTACTTGAAAAAACACTTAGCTCTTTGAATTCTCACCACCAGTCTATAAGAGAGATGCCATGGAAGCAGTCAGATCCTGACATGGAGAGAGGAAGTTGCCCAGAGTTACACTTTGAACATCTGGCATGGCAGAAAGCAGAAATTACTTCTTTGTTATTTTCAGTTAAACAGCTTCCCCTTGGCTTACCAAGGCAAACACAGCAAAACCATGAAGCTGAACACTAGAAGGTCATCGAAAATCATCCATTAGTCTTCCACCCAAAGTAAGTAACTAGGAAGATGCTGGCAACATCTCCACTGGAGAACTCCTCGAGATCCTAGGCCTACCCTTCCTGCAATTCCCCTTTATACTGTGCTCAAACCTGACTCTAGTCCCCGGTTTCACCATTCACTCAGGGTGCAAGCTTTGTGTTTTCTTCTATTTTTCAAAGCACAAGTAGTCTGCTCTATCAAAAATGATCAACTCATTGTTCCTTAAATATATCGGTCTATTGTAAATACTCTCATTTAATTCATCTCCAGGGGGTCTAGAATATCTTTTCCCTCATTCTATTTCTGGTTAAACTATAACTGCTAAAATATGCCTGTGTACATACACTTCTAAATTAAACTTAATTTGCTCATCTATCACTAACTTTTATAGTCCCTTCTCCTTTGAATGTAAAGCATTTATTTTCTGAGTATTTGTTTGACAATTGATCACACACACAGATTTTTGACACCATTCACATGCATTCATGCCTTACTTATATTGGGTTCTTTTTGAGGGCAAAAGAGTGCCAACTTTCCTTTATGTTACCTTCATCTTGCAAATAAATATCTGGCACATAGTAAAAAGTTCAAATAATTTTTTAATGATTTGATTGGATTAAAATCTAATATAGAAACGTTATAAAGTCCAGAATTAGGATTCCACATTCTTCACATTAATAGTGTCTTTTTGTTGAGTGCCTGCTATACAACATATGTTTTACTGAGTAATCTTCATGCATCATATGATCTAACACTTGGAATGATTCAATACCAGAAATATATTCACCATCATTTGATATATGATTAAACCGATACATAAATAGGTTAAGTAAGTTGCCAAGATGTATACAGTTGGTAAAATGATGGAGTTCAGCTTATATTACAGGAAGCCCAATGGCAGAATTCATACTTTTTAACTTACTACTGTATTCTGTCTAAAGATTTGGTTGATTCTGTGATTCCCTTGCATACAGCAAGAACATGGTAAGAGCGGTTTGTTGATAATGTTGACAGCGGCTCATAATGTTGACTGATGAGAGGTCAATTAGGAAAGCTGTTCTTACCTCAAGTTCCAGGAAACCGAACTATCTCTAAATGCAGGATTTCTAATGCAGTTTGGATTCTCTTAATGCCTATAGTAATAGATGGGTGAAAATTCCTAAGAAACCTCTGGTAATCAAAATTCAAATTTCAGCTACAGGGTGGTAGGTATGTTTAAAATTCATCTTTTTGGTTTTACTGCCACCTGCAAGGTCCGAAAGCCTTTTCCATTGTTGCACACTTGCCCCTTGCAATGTGCAAATACATGAGGGACCTAGGTGAAAATTTATTTTCATAGAAATTCCTTTCTGGTTATGATTGGCCAGCTGATATATTTTCCCCAGAATGTGTCTAAAACATACATTTTTAAATCTTTAATAGAAATGTTACTTGTCCTTCTCTCATAAGCAACAGGTGAGAACATCCAACCTTGAAGAGAGAGAAATAGGAGAGATTATTCTAGTTAGGGTAAAATATGCTTTTAGAATACATGGTATTATTTTCTCCTCCGAACAAATGTATTAAAATACAGAACCTCTGGGTTCTGCGTCTGAGAGATCAGAAGTCTTGTTTTGTGCATGATTTGTCTTTTTTCCTAATTTGAATTTCTATTTTTAATAACCTGAAAGTCTCCATATCATCTTGGTATATTTGTAACCATCCAACGGGTTCACCTTGCCTGCTTCCTAGACAGAACTTATCAAGATAGGGGAATTGCATTGGAGAAAGAGTAATTCAGAGCCTGCTGTATGGGAGATAGTAGTTTTATTATCACTCAAATCAGTCTCCCCAAAAACTTGGGGATCAGAGTTTTTAAGAATAATTTGGTGGGTAGAAGCTTGGGAAGTGGGGAGTGCTGATTGGTTGGGTTGGAGATGAAATCATACAGGGTTGAACTGAGTTCTTGCTGTCTTCTCTTCCTGGGCGGGATCGCAGAACTGTTGAGCCAGATAACTGGTCTGGGAGTTGTCAGCTGGTACACGAGGTGTAGGGTCTGCAGAATACCTTAAGCACTGATCTTAGGTTTTACAATAGTGATGTCATCCCTAGGAGCAATTTGGAGAGGTTTCGACCCTTGAAGCCGGGGGCTGCATGACTCCTACAGTGTAATTTCTACTCTTGTAGCTAATTTGTTAGTCCTGCAAATACAGGCTGGTCCCCAGGCAGGAAGGGGGTCTTTTCAGGAAAGGGCTATTATTAATTTTGTTTTGGAGTCAAACTGTAAACTAAATTACTTCCCAAGATTACTTTGGCTTATGCCCAGGAATGATCAAGGGCAGTTTAAAGTTAGAAGCAAGATGGAGTCGCTTAGGTCTGATGTCTTTTTTTTGTCATAATTTTTGCAAAGGCAATTTCATATTTAGAATTCAAAGTGTTCTTAAAAAGGAAGAGAGACAGATTTCACTTCCTTCACACCATTAGATTTGGGTAGTTAATCGTCTTGCTTCCTAGCAATTAGTTAGGCTTTGACTGGAACCCAGACAAAAGGTCATTGTAACCTACAGCAAAAAGTTAACAGTATAGGTCACAGAGCAAAGGCAAGTTAGGAACAGTCAAAGTAGCAGTCCTAGTGAGGAAGAAGACCAAGTGAGGAAGGAGACCCTTAACTCTTAAGCTTCTAAGAGCCCTTCCCCCTAGACTTCTGCATTGTATTTCAATAGAAGTGAAGGCTGACAGACAGGTTGCCACCGTTAATCACACTCCTGTAGATCCCAGGCATGATATGGAGGAATCTTTCTGGAAGGCATTGTTTTTGCTTGAACACAATCGATCCCCCACCTAAGTCAAAGTCAGGTACCCCAGGCCTACTTCATGGATCAAGACTCTTTCACATGTAATTTCTAGAGTTGTAAGCCTTTAAAAGAGCAACGATTTTCTTTGTTGGAGAGCTGGACTACTGGGGCATTCAGGCCCACTGCAGCTCCTGGCCGAATAAATCATGACTTCCTTACCAGATCGACATTCGAAAAGTTTGTTTGCAGCCATACCTGCTTCACTACCTTTAAACTAGAAATGTCCATCTTTCATACTTCCTTTTACAGAATGAAGGCAAGTCTAGGACAACTGATGTCATATCTCATGATGTTCAAACCACATGGTCTTCTCTAGAGTTCTCCAACTTTTATAACCTCAGGCTCACTGGGACAGATTTTTAGATGAGAGATATGTGGACTCCAGGATTCAGATATCACAAGTGCTGAATAAAACTTGGGAATTCACGGTTGTAAGAGAAATAGAAGTTGTGAAATAAAATAAATAAATCTTGGGAACCTGGAATCACTAAGCCGAAGGAAAAAAGTCAAGCTGGGAACTGCATCAGAAAAACCTGCCTCTCATTTTATTCTTAAATAAAGTAACTACAGATATGAAAAGCTACATGCCTCCCTCACAATTTGCCCACAAAGAGATTCCTTGTGTACAGACAGGTCTTAGTCATCCCTCTGCTCACCTGAGATAAATGCCTGTCTAATTGCTTCCTCTGCCCTATTGTTTCACTAAACCAGACTAAGGCATAAGTGACTACTCCTCTACCTTCCTCTCACATGTAAATTCTGTATCTGGTGGAAAGCTAATCAGAGACTAAAGAGAATGCAACCATTTGTCTCTTATCTACTTATGACCTGGAAGCCCCTTTCCCTGCCTTGAGTTATCTTGACTTTTCTGGACCAGACCAATGTACATCTTACACATATTAACTGATGTCTCATGTCTCCCTAAAATGTATGAAACCAAGCTGTGCCCCAATCACCTTGGGTACAAGTTGTCAGGACCTCTTGAGGCTGTGTCATGGACACATCTTTAACCTTGACAAAATAAATTTTCTAAATGGACTGAAATGCACCGCAGATACTTTTGGGTTCACAAGGTGAATCTGATGATTTACCAGTCTTTGATCTCACTGATTTAAATGTTCTAGTCAGTTTGATTGAATTCGGCCAGCCTGAAGAAGGGTTTGAGTGAATAAATAGCACTAACCAGGAGATAGGATAGGAGGCCTCAGCTTTACTTCTGGTTTAAACAGTAACTTATTGTAGGCTTTGGACAAGACATTTAACCATGCTGTTTTTTCATCATAAAAGGGTGAAGGTTGGATTCGATGATCTTGGTGACCTTTTGGTTCTACCAGTAAAATGCTGTGAGAGGAAAAAAACAGTTTGAAATATAAATATATGAGTAGCTTGGCCAATTTTATATCCCCTCTCTGCTGCCTTCCTCTTTGCAGTCCAGAAAGCAAGGCCACAGCCACCCACAATCTCCTTCTATTTTTGAGGGATGCCTTTGCCAAGGAAAGCCACATAATCAAGAGAAGCAAAGATGGTTTTTAGGAGGCTTTCTGTCTATATTCAAGTCACAAGTGACAAGACATGTTTTCAGAGGAAGGAGGAAATTTACTGGGTTTGTAGCAAGAAAAGAGAAAGATCAATTCTTGAAAAGCTGAGAGAATCTATTTTAGAATTTTGAAGACATATTTACCCTCATTCAAACATCCTCTGAGAAATCTTAAACTTTAGGAGGGCTCTTTGCCTTATTTGCTATCTGTAATCTTAGATGAAATTGGTAAGGTAACTAGAGTTGTATGCTAAAAGTCAAAAACAATTTAAATGGGGGAGAGGAGGTAAAACAGAATTTTTTTTTTTAAGTTGACCATAAGTACTTATATTTTTTTCCAGACAAGTCTTTAATAAGAATTAAATAAGGATATCAGTGTGTTATTTTCTTAAATAAGTGTTTCTTCAAATCTCTTCTATGGATCATAAATATAATTCTCTCTAGATGCTCCCAGAAATTTCTTTGTATTTTGGTATACAAATTTAGCGATTATTATCATCCTACATGCAGCTCCATAGTGTGCATTAGAATATTAAAGATATCAGTAACTTCAGCAGTTAAAACATAATAAATGCTTATTAAACTTGATTATCAAAACGTCCTGCCTCCCTCCCCCAAAAATGCATTATCAATTACCATCAAGGCTAGTGTTCTGTGGATAACAGGCTTCCATTTAGACTTGTTTAAGTTATATACAGCACAACTGCAAAACTCTAAAGGTTGCCATTAACCTTGCGGTTATCACAAATATATGTAGCAATTAGACTATTTTTTGTTTGTTAAAAGATGCCAGTAAGGAATCCCATCACTTGAGGAAGTGATGCATGTTTTTTTCTAAGTCACAGTAATTCACCTTGTATGGTAGTGACAGAGTAAGAACAATATTATTTCTAACAGAGCACAGTCAGTGCTCCTGGCAGGGGTGGGGGAAGGAGAATACCTCTTGTCTTCATGACAGCTTTTCTTTTTAAGATGCTAAATTTAATTGTCTTTTTCCAGGGTTTTTAATAGACATACAGCTGATGTTTCAGGGGAAATTAAAGTCAATTGCTTTTGGATATACTGTAACTTCAGCTGGGCATGCTTTTATTTTTTCTTCTTATGAACTTAATAAAAAACTATCAGCAAACAAATGGCTATCATCTGCAGTTGGAGCAGTAAGATTTTCAAACATCTGATTTTCTAGGCTGTAGGACATAGGGATTCATGGAGTGAATTAGCCTTAGAAGTCTGGTTACCTACTGGATTTCCATGTTGCAGTTGCTCGAGCAGTGGAGAAGCACACAAAATTTCTAAGTCCTAATGTTGATTCTGTGATCCATGTGACTTTTGCTATGTAAGTATCATACCATATACCACAGTTTCCTCATGTGGAGAATGGACTCTAGCATGGCCACTGTGCAGAGGTAAAATGTACAGAATGACATAAACATATGAAATAACTTTGTAGACCAAAACACTCTAGTGCCTAAGTGGCTACTTAGGCAACTGTGCTCAGTTTTAAGCTCTTGTCTCCTAGCTTCAAACCCCTTCTTATGTTTGTTATTCTGTGTTGCTTGAGCTAGATGTCTACCACATTTCTGGTTTGCTAGATGCTCTTTGTTAAATTTCACCGATAGGGCACACTTGGCAGCTAGAAAGCTGGAGAAGGAAAGATACTTCCTCTGTTTGCCTCCTATTAGCATTCTATTTCTTATTCTTTTGGGTTTCCTATCCTATAAGCAATACCCTAGCAAAGGTCACCTTTGCAGTAGCAATTTATTCTAGCACTACCTGTTGATTCCACGATAAGGTTTTGACAATTGCAGAACCACGCTCCTCGTATACTTCAGAGACTCTAGTAGCAATCTAACAGCACCCTTTCTTCAGAATTCTGGGTGCCAAACAAATGAGACTTCTTGTAGATGAGCGATACCAACATCTGCCAAGCAATGACCCCTTCTTTTCCCAGGTTTGATCACTGTATTTTTTCCTGTGAACCTCCAAGTTTCCAAGTTTCTAATCTCTTTTCATGGTTTCTCACCTCCAGTGTTGACAGCTGCTTTCTGTGGTATCTCAGATCTTGATAATTTCCTGATACTTGAATGTTTTTCAATACCTAAATAACACTTTTGTATAAATGTCATAATTTTTTTCTCTCTTGGGGGCCTTATGAATTTATTATCCAGGATTTTTTTCCCCTACCACATAATCGCTCTTGGTTTGTATAATTAAACAAATAGACTTAGTCTTTAACTTCTATGAAAAATTATGGCATAGTCTTCTTTGAAAAGTAGGCATGGTCTTTATTTCTATGAAAAATTATAAGCTCTTGATCATTCATGTATTCATTTATTCAACAATTTACAGTTAAATATCTTTTTCTCTTGGTTTAGTTTAATGGTCCCACTTCTGCTAGAGACATGAACTGAATAAATAATATTCTTTGCTTTTAAAACTACTGAGAATTTAAGTGCAATTGTTATACATGACAACCATCTTTTGACTTCATAGTTGAGAAATAATTGGGAGTAGTGGGGATTGTGCAAACTGGAAAGTGAACTCTGAAGGGGTAGCCCTATTTTCAGGTACAGCTGTTAACATAGACAAATGTAGACTCAGAATTTCTGAATTCTTCTTTCTTTCTTTTTTTAAACATAGAACCAGAAATAGAGATTTTTATTTGAATCTTCTGATTTAAAAATATTAGCCACTTTTTAAAAATTATATAATAGGCAGGTTACCTTTGTGCAAGACATACAAAGCTCACCTGTAAACTCGATTTGATCCCCTGAGTGCCATGCGGCAACTTCTATTTTATAGAATCCAACACCTATGACTGACAGCCTGATCTGAATGTGTATTCTCATGCTATATGATAATCAGGTTAGCAGCAAAAGAGAAAGGACAAACATCTTCTAATCAGAAAGAAAGACTCAGTTATTTATAGAAGCAATTGAACACATAATCATGATTTCAAAAAGATCTATTACTGAACAAGTGCTCTCTATTTCTGGAACCACTTAGGCAAAGTATAATATTGCAAGAGTCACTGTTAAAACATTTTAGGAATTGATATCGAATTAGAAAGATATCCTTATACAATGCTATTTTATAATTATTGAAAATAATTAATATATTCTAAATATAGACTTTGAAATACTAACAACACATTTAAGACAAATGAGTTGTGCAGCACTTGAATGTAATAAGTCACTGTTACTGTTTGAAAAACTGTTTAACAGCCAGGCGTGGTGGCTTATGCCTGTAATCCCAGCACTTTAGGAGGCCAAGGTGGGTGGATCACTTGAAGTCAGGAGTTTGAGACCAGCCTGACCAACATGGTGAAACCCCATCTCTACTAAAAATACAAAAAAAAAAAAAAAAAAAAAAAGTTAGCTGAGCATGGTGGTGCATGCCTGTAATCCCAGCTACTCGGGAGGCTGAGGCAAGAGAATCCCTTGACCCTGTAAGGCAGAGGTTGCAGTGAGCCAAGACTGTTCCATAGCACCTCAATCTAGGCAACAAGAGCAAAACTTCGTCTCAAAAAATTAAAAAATATAAAAAAAAAATGTGGTTAACATTGATGGAGGCAAACAAACATAGAATGGCCTTTTTATTTTTGAAAACTTGTAGCAAGTTTTCAGAACTTTTTAGGGGAATGAACAGAATCAGTATAAACTGAGACATATTTTTGCTTATGGTAGCAGATGGAAAAGGCAGTATTTATATTATGAGGATTTGTTTTTGAAGTGTAATTGAGTTTTCAAATCAATCGTGTAATCAACAAGTCAATCATTTTAAGTTCCTCTTCCTAATAAATGCTTGAGAAATATCTAATACACTCTGTTTTTCCTTTCCTCTGCTTATTTTCAAGTGATTCCATTTGCCTGGATGTTTTCCCCTCCTACAGCTTGTCCAATTGCCAGTTTTAAAATTGTTAGTTATGGCGCAGTATTTTTTATTATGGTAAAAAAATAACATGAAATCTTCCCACCTAACAAATATGTGAGTGTACAGTACAATATGGTTAACAATATGCAGATTGTTGTACAGCATATCTCTAAATCATTTTTATTATGCATAACTGAAAATGTGTGTGCATGGAACACCAGTCCTCCAGTTATACCTTTCTAGTCCCTGGCAACCACCGTTTATTTTTTACTTTGATAAGTTTGACTATTCTGGATATTTCACAAAAGTGGAATCTTACAGTGTTTTTTTTTCTGTCACTGGTTTATTTTGCTTAGCATGGTATCTTCAAGATTCATTCATGATGTAGCATGTGACAGATTTCCTTCTTTTACCAGGCTGAGTAATATTCCCTTGACTGTTTTATCTGTATAAATATATATAACATATATAACACAAATAACATATAACATCTCTATATGTTACATATGGATAACATCTTTATAATATATATTCCAGGCAAATGAAATTATTAATCATTTATTTATGTATAAACACTTTGTTTATTCCATTCATCCATCAACAGACATTTAGGTTGTTTTTACTGCCTAAAACAACCTGTTTTTACTGTTTTTATGGCTACTTACAAATGATGCTACATAAACACAGAAGTGCAAATATCTCTTAGAGATCCTTATTTGAAATGTTTCCAATAAATATCTAGAAATGGGATTACTAAATCAGAAGGTGATTCTATTTTTAATTTTTGAGGAGCCTCCATACTGTTTTACATAGCACTTACACCATTTTACATTCTCATCAACAGAGCACTGGGTTCCAATTCTTCCACATCCTCAAAAACATTTGTTATTTTCTTTCTTTTATTTGTTTTTCTCTTTATATATGCATATATTTACACATAGACTCATATACGTATATAAGTATGTACAAATTCTATATAATTCTCTCTATAATATTCCATATATAATTCTATATATACATATAATATTCTATTGATATATATATATGTGTATATGTATATATATTTTTAAATACTATATATAGTATTTACTAGTGTTAGTATTTTTTTATTTAACACAAATTTGACCCACTACCTTGCTTAAGATCCAGTGGCATGATTTTTTTTTTAAATTTGAGATGGAGTCTTGCACTGTTGCCTGAGCTGGAGTACAATGGCACAATCTCCGCTCACTGCAACCTCCACCTCCTGGGTTCATGCAATTCTCCTGCCTCAGCCTCCTGAGTAGCTGGGATTATAGGCACGTATCACCACATCCAGATAATTTTTTGTATTTTTAGTTGAGATGGGGTTTCACTATGTTTTTGTCATGTTTAAAGGGTATTTATTATCTGGGTTTTGTTTGACTCTACAGTTTTATCTCTGTGTTACTCATGTGTATTTTACTCCTAGAAATATATAGAATCATCTTCTTTTAATTGAACTTGCCATAATCATGAACCGTATGTTAAATATTACTAATTTGGAGATCCATTCTTGACCTCTTTATCTTTTTTCCACTATGTACTAAATATTATCTTTTATGCATTTCTAGCTTTCATTTCACTGTATTGTAATTATTCATTTGCTTCCAGGTTACACCAATTAGACCAGAGATATCAAAGAGGTTATAAGCTATGCATGAGCTCTTATTAATTGGTAGATATTGCATGAACTTCTGTGTTGAGGTGAGTCTAAGATTTTATTTCCTAGATCCTTTGGGGATAAAATATGCCATGAAGAGCATGTAATCTCTGCAAAGGAAAAAAGAGAAAAGGAGGAGTGGCTGAACACCTAACTGTTTTTGTAGTCTTTGACAATATTTTGAAGCAGGTTCTAGGATAGAGCCCTATCATATATCAGATACTGTGTTTGATTCATTATCTGTTTAATTAAAACTTCAAAACTATATTATGCAGTGTATATTATTCCAGTTTTTAAGGAGAATAATTAAATTTCTCATTTGATTCCTTGTCTAGGGATGCAGAGTAAATGTAGGAAAGGATAAACCTATGTCTAGTTGACTTTGGAATCCATACTCCTTTTAGGAGTTAAAACAAACACGTAATGACAAATGTTCTCTTAATTAAATGGACTGGTGAGAGTATTTTAGAAATATGCAGTCTGAACTACATATTCTAAGAATAGAGAAGATGTAAAAGAAGACATTGTTCCTGCACTCAGAAGCCATTTTGGAATGTGACATAACATAAATAACTGGATAAAAAATAAGTGTAGATTGTGTTCTATATTCATAATTGTTTTGGGAAAGCCAATTAGAGAAAGAAGAAAAGGGGTTTAGAAATGGATATATTTTTAAAATTTTCACCCACTTTTATAATGGCTATCTCTTAGTCCTACTTCTCTGCCAAAGGTGAAGTGATATTTACCTAACATCTCTTCCTAGGGCAGGGATTGTAGGAATAATTACCTTTTGGGTTTCAGTTTATTAATGTGCTTTATGAATTCAACCCTCTCTTGTGCCCCCAAACGTAAGATTTTATTGACTATCCAGCTTGGGCTTGTTAGGCTGGGGATGATGCTTCCCTCTAGCTTTTTGCAGCTTAAACAGAAGCAAAAAAACCCTGGCTTCAACATTTTTTCGTTATAAATAATGGACCTAATATTATGCTAATATCGGTGCAGAGGCTGGGAACTGTGTCATGCAGAGTTAAGTCCTTGGTCATTATAGCAAATGACTTTCTTTTCCATTTCTTAAAAAAAAAAAGACCTCAGGTATAGTAATTTTTTCCTTTCTACTGACTCTAATAAGGACAGTTACTTTGTAAGCAGAATCTCAATTTTGACAGTATTAGTTTTATCTTCACACTTGCTTTCAGAGATGACGTTATCTGCTGTAATTATAACTATTTGTTCATATTACTAATGCTTTATGTTTAAATTTATTTTTATTAAGCATTTATTTTACTCAACCATTATACCATAAGCTAGGCCTCCTTTATTCACTATAAAAAGTTTGTGTAATGTCTTTCGGTCTTTCAATTTGTTCAAATGTAGTCAAGTTCCCATAAGTTTTACTAGAATTTGTATATAAACTCTATGTTTTTTCTAGAATGCATGGGTGAGAACTGACCATATATCTCATAATGTTATCTAAACAATACATACAATAATGTGGATTTTACTTTCCTGAAACAAAATCGTGTCTGTCTCTCATTTAATTCTGCCTGACTCCCTAACGATTCAATTCTGTACCATAGAGTCATCTCCACATAAACTTGTCCCCTAACATTCTGACTTGGCTCATGTCTCAGTTCTGACTTCCTACACTGACAGGTTTGTGCTCCACCTTCAAATTATTCAAAGACTTATGAATTGTTAATGTTTTGGTTCATTTTACCTCCTATTCAAAGGAAATCTCATCATTCTTACTGGGGATCTGATATCAACTCTCCTCCTTGACTGTGTTTTGAATCTCTCTAAGCTATATGGCTTCAGCTTCATTTCAAATACAGTGTACAGTGGCATCCTCTTTTAATAGCCTCCCTTTGTAAATGGCAACGTTATGTGTGGAACTCTGGCTTTTGAGCAAGACTTAGATACTTACCAACTAGGCACTGTGCTGAGCGTGTACATAGATTATTGCATTTACTCTTCATGATAGCCTATGCCATTGTTAATAAAATCTAAACTAGACATATTGGGAGACGGTAGTGAACTAACTGACCTGAGACCATATAGCTAGTTTGTGATAAAGCCGGGATTCCAATGCGGGAATGTTGATGCTGAACACTGTGCTCTTTGTTCCTGTGCTTTACCAAATCATTTACTAATGCATGTAATCATAGTCAGGTTGGAATCTAATTATAGAAAGTTGTGTCTTGCTCTTAAGTTTTTTATTAATACAAGTTTCATTATTTCAATGTTGGTGTAAGCATCCTCGGAAGTGGGGTAGATCATATGTTCCCTACATATTGCCCCCTGAATCTAACACAAACCAGTATCCCATAGGTGCTCATGAAATTCTATTAAATGGGTATAAACAAAAATGGACATTTGGGGAATTAGAGAAGATGCAGACTGTACAGTGACACAAATAACAGGGCCAATGAGACACGTCAGTACAGATTCTACGTGCCGGTCCTAAGCACCAGATTATCATGGGTTTCTAATGATTTCTGTGTTAAGTGTCTGGTTAGAAGGGGAGACACTCACAGATATTCCAACAGCCATCCAGGGTGAATAGCACATGCTCTGTATTTAAGCTATGACAATGCAAACCCTAGAAATTTACACACACACAAAGGTCAAACTTTAGAATTTCAGGATAGTTTCACTGAGCAAGGAAATAGAAAATAATTATTTTGAATGGGGTACACTTTAATTAAATATGTAATCAATCACAGTATTTGATATAGGATACAAATTTTGAATGGGGTACACTTTTCCCCTTTTAACTAACAAATTACCGATTGTTACATATTTTAAATAAGTATCCATGATAAATACCTGATTTTTCTCTCCTCCTTCCCTTGGCATCTAATTATTAAAATAGTTGTGCACTTAATTTCCTAATAAACAATGTTATAAAATTTACATACTTCTGAGAAGTGGTACCAAAAGTATGTTTTCCATGAAACCGACTGCTGTGGTGTAGTTAGAGAAAAAGTAAATTTTACCATCTTGAAAAAGATGTGAAACCAAAACCAAGGTTTATAAATGACTCCAAGAGAAAGGAACTGTGTATTCTTTGATAGTACAGTTATTATATTGTCAAAAAAATTTGACTTTTTCATAAAAACCACTTAATACATTAAACAGATGTTGCTTTTACCACTAAATATCATTTGGTGACATTAGTTTATAATTTAGAAATTGTTTTTTTAAAGGACATTTTAATTCATGAAATGGCATAACTGGACAGGTTATCCATAGTGAATGAAAATGTAAATGTTTTAGACACGAAGTGGGGCATCAGAGTGAACAGGGAGATAGCATAACTAAGGTGACTTTTAATGGGTTTTATTAATATTTAAATCATGATTTATGTAGATATTTTGGTAATGACCACAGGTCAGGAGCTGGCTCCCACTGAGAAGATAATTTGTTACTCACATTTCCCAAGAGGAAGAGGCATGTCATTTTGCCTTGTCACTGGGGAAGAGGACAGGGAGGGGACGCAGGAAAGCACTAGGTCTTGCCAGGTGGCAGAGTGAATGAGAGAGAGGGGCATAGTGTATTCGAGTCTTCATTATGGTTTCTACAGGAAGAAACAACGAGGCAGGGTATGGATGTTCAAGACTGGCTAGTTTGAATAATTTCAGTGAGCTTGGAGATATAGGAACTATCCCTAGCCCAGTAGTCAAGTATCTGGCCCTGGCGCGATTCTAGCAGGTGGATAGTGGCTCAGAGGATGAGACCCTGAGAAAGGAGGAGGTTGAGGGTGTGTATGAATTGGTATGAATTGCTCTGAATTATTATGGTTGCATCTGGAAATATTGTTTACCAGGAGAGTTGTTTACTATGCCTGGGAATTGGATAACCCTGAGAGGGCCATTTCCTCCAGATGGCAACAGAGCCTCAGACGTGAAAACATTAAAATATAGAAAATAAAAGACATGGTTAATACAGTAGTATTTATTAAATCTTGGAATCCAGAGAGTCAAACACACACTGGAAATGTTTAGGAGTACTGTTATGGGATCTTTGGGGTGCCACCTTTATGGCAGGAAATCTGTGGCTGGTGGCACCTTTGCCAAGTTTTGCTCCCGGGCCTGCTGGACTCGTTCCACCCACACAGCCTGACAGGTTGTGCTCAGCTCACCCTCCTGGCCTGGATCCCACGCCTCCAAGGGAGACTGCAAGTCAGGAGTGGGGCAAGGGGTGTGTGAGTGAGCATGGGGTCCAGCCACTGCTCAGTAAGACACACCAGCTGCTGCCTTGGGGCGAGCGGCTGAACACTCCTGCAGCTGGACAAGGCATACTGCAAGCAGCGTCCCCCGCTGGCACCAGGGAATGCGTGGGTGCCTGGAAGCCTGGAGACGCCAGCAACTGCAGGGCCCCAAGAGGGACTCACAGCCCTGGCTCTCTGGGAGGTCCCAAATCTGGGCTCCCCGAAGGGCTGCAGCTCTTCTCTCCTCTTTGCCTGCTACGCGGAGAGCAAGGGGCATGTTTCAGCCCTGTTTGTGTTAGAGCACTTTCAGCCTCTCCATGCGGTGAGTCCTGAGTTCTGTCTGCCTCCTGCCGCCGTCCATGGCGTCCAGGCTGCTTCCGGTTTCCGGTCCCCAAGAGCACAGGGAGGCCGGGGTCCCTAACTTAGGCGGCTGCAGCTGCTCCTGGGAGGGCCGCACCGCTGCCTGCTCCAGCTCCCGCCAGCTCCCTGGAGTGTGTGGCCCACCTGCACCCTCTCGTCCTTGCTGGGCCCGGCCGATGTCCAGGGCAGGAGTGACATCTCTGCGAGCTTCTCCCATGGCCCCAGGGCCCAGGGGCTTCCCGGGGCTCCCACTCGCCTAGCTGGTGGCCCTGCCTGTTGGGGCACCTCCGGGAGCAGATCGCAGGCCTCTGGGAGTGTCAGGCTCCGCGGCTGGACCCTGGCCACGCGGCTCCAGGCTGCCCCGCACAGAGGCGCAGGAGCTGGGAGCCTTCTGCAGAGTGGGTGCGGTGGCTGTGCGGTTGCCTGTGTCCCCAAAGTGGGCGCTTCTCCCACTTCCCGCCCAGGGCCCCAGAACCAGGAATCAGAGCCCCTGCTCCACACCCCAGCTCTCATTCTCAGGCTCTGTGTACAAGCTCCGTACCGCCCCGGCCGAGCTCCTCCTGGGGCCTCTCTCTGCCGGATTGCACTGCTCTGTTGGTGGTGGACAAACCGCCGGCCTCGTCGCGGCAGCCCCCAGGGAAGCAGGCTGCAAGGGGACTGCCTGCCTCCTCCCCACACCCTCCTGGCAGCAGCTGCATGGTGCCCCTCCAGATACTCCGCGGCTGGCATCAGTGCATTACAAAGTTTTCAAGGAAGGGAGAATTTTCCTTCCAGCACCAGTGACATATACTTTATCATAAATTATTAACAACTTTGGTGATATATGATTGACACATAAAACATGGCACATATTTAAACTTACAGGTTAATAATTCTGACACCGATTTACACTTGTGAAGCCATCATTACGATCAATATAATGCACACATACATCACTCACAAAAGTTTCCTCATGCCCATTTGACATTGCTCCGTCTAGCCCTCACTAACCCCTCCCTATTTTCCAGGAAACCACTAATACGCTTTCTGTCACAATGGATTAATTTACATTTTATGGAGGTTTGTACAAATAACATCACACAATAGTGTCCTCTTTGGTCAGGCTTCTTTCATTCAGCGTAATTATTTTGAGAATCATTCATGTTGCTGTGCGTTTCTGTGGTTCATTCTATTTCACAGCTTAGTAGAATTTGATATTTAGGGCTTTTAGGTCATCATCGTTTTTGGACAACTACAAATAATGCTGGTATGAAGCTTATGTCCAAACACTTGTATGCTTTCATTTCTCTTGTATAAATGATCTGGAATTAGAATAGCTGCGTAATATGGTAGGTGTCTGTGCAATGTTTTAAGAAATACAAAACTATTTTTCAAATAGTTTGCACCATTTTACGTTCCTGCCAATAGTCTATGAGGATTCTAGTTTCGCCATGTCTTAATCAATACTTGGTTCATTGGTTCCTTCTCTCCCTCCCTCCCCCTTCCTTCCCTCCCTCCGTCCTTCCTTCCTTCCTTCCTTCCTTCCTTCTTTCCTTTCTCTCTCTTCTTGACTTTGACATTCTAATAAGTGAGTAGTAGTATTACATTGTGATTTTAAACTACATTTCCCTAATGACTAAAGATGTTGAACATCTATTTATGCATTTCTTTGCCATAGATATATCTTTGGTATAGTATCAGCTCAATTGTTTGCTCAATTTTATTTAGTTATTTTCTTATTACTGAGTTTTGAGAATTCTTTTTTTTTCTTTTTATCTATTCTGGATACAAGTTTTTTTTTATCATAGATGTGATTTGCAAATAATTTCATATAGTGTGTGGATTACTGTTTCATGTTCTTAACAATATCACTTGAAGAGCAGAAGTTCTATGTTTTGATGAAGCACAATTTTTAATTTTTTTCCTTTATAGATTATATTTTAGTGTAATATCTAAGAAATTTTTGTAATATCTCAGAAATTTTCTCATATTTTCCTGCAAAAAAATTTCAGTTTTAGAGTTTGCATTTAAGGCTATAATCTATTTTGATTTACTTTTTGCAAATGTTGTTAGGCATGAAGTTAAATTAATATTTTGCATATGGTATCTATTTTGTCCAGCACCATGTGGAAAACTCTATCATTTATCTATTTAATTTCCTTTTCATCTTTATTGAAAATAAATGTATGAGCCTATTTCTAAATTTTCTCTTCTTTTGTTTTGATTTATTTATTCATCTATATTTCAGTTCTACATTTTCTACATATCAGTTTTAAAACAAATTTTGAAATCAAGTAAAGTAAGTCCTCTAACTTTGCATTTTATTTTCCAAAATCATTTGGATTCTTTTGTAATTTTAGACTTATGTCAATTTGTAGAAGAAAAACTGCATGAATTTTTATTGGAGTAGTGTTGAGGTTATCAGTCAACTAGAGGCTAATGGACATTGCAACAATATCAGGACTTCTGATTCATGGGTATGGTATAAATTTTCAATTTTTTGGATTTTATTTAATTCTTCTCAACAACATTTCATGAGTTTCAATGTACAGTTCCTGCATATTTTTGTCTTATTTACCCCTGAATATTTTATATTATGATGCTGTTGAAATGGGTATTCATTCTTATTTTAATTGTTGTTAGTATATTAAAATTTATTTTTGCCTGTGTATTTTACTTCTTGCGTGTCTTCTAAAGTTATGCATTAGTTTTAATAGTTGTTCTTATGGCTTACAGGTGTTTTTTTCTATGAAGTTATCAACTCATGTACAATGAGTTATTATTTTTACCATCTTTTCCAATGTAGATACATTACAATAATTCTTTTTCTCGGTTTTATTTATTTACTTATTTTCTTCTAGCTATAACTTAGAGATCAGAGGTGTGGTATTATAAATGGTATAGTCTAAGCACCATAAGGACTGGAATAGATCATGCATCTTGTATCCAGGATCTAGCCCAAAACAATTACCATAGCTGTTCTCTGGGAGGTGATAAAAGAATTTAGAGTACAGCCTTCTTTACCGTGATCAGATTTATGAAGGCAAAGATAATTCCTTGCTGCCCTGTGAAGAATGATTAGAGATGTGTAAGGGTTCAGCTAGAAGAACAGCCCAGGCAAGGGTTGAGAGTGGCTCTGAGTGGCGATTGAAATAGGAAGAAGTAAATTTAAGCTGTGTAGAATGCAGAACCTGTTAGTGTCTGGCACATAGATGAACCTCAAGAACACTTGATTTGAGTGATGGAAAAAGAGGGGAAGCGGAAGAGTCCAAGCTAAATCTCGAGTTTTAAAGCAGTACTAGTAAGAGTTCAGATAATTTGGACTTTCTCTTAAATTGTGTTTGCTTCTATTTAAAATGTCTTATAAGCACCTAAAAACAAATCTAGTTAGGGTTGTTTGTTTCTATTCTGTGAAACTTGGAGCTTTCGTATGGCCAAGTAAAAATCTTGGTCATCTCTTTGTATATTACTTTCTGGAATTTTATTTTACATGTTCTGAGTGTAATAATCACGGGCAAGTGACTAATGTATTCTTATTTGCACAACTAGTATGTAAATAGCATCAACTTAAAAATTATAAAAATTCTGAGACACTTGAGAAATCCATTCTTTTATTTGATGTATATTGTAATTTATTATTAAATAACTAGGGATGAGGAAGAGAATTGAGCTGGGCTAACGAGCTTTAGTTTACTTTAGACTTGATCTCCTTAGCATGAATGAGACAGAACTGATAGCATGGTACAGATTTTACTGTTAAGGCTCTCTGGTTAGGGTTTTGGTTTCTGTAGAGTGCTCATGTGCCTGTATTTTGTGTGTGTGTGTGTGTGTGTGTGTGTGTGTGTGTGTGTGTGTGTGTTTAGCATTCAATTCACTATGAATGAATCAGCCTGTGGCCTGTGTCTAGTCTTATGGGCCAAAAGTTAAATGAAGCATCAGAGACATTATAAAGATTAGTACTTTGCTCCTGGAGTCTTGCTAGCAGAGCTTGGATTGTGTTGAAAATTCTTGTGAAAATGTTTCTCTTTGGTATTTCTAAAGGCAGCAAATATGTATGGTATTTCCTTAACATAAAATACCCCTGTCTTTCTATGATCTGAACCTTCCTCTAGGGATGAGAAACTGGCTTTCACATTGGATGATTATAAAAATGCCATCTAGGTTTAGAGGGACAATAATCTTGTCACAAAGAACAGAAGTGCTAAAATAGAGAATAGTGGTTGTAACTATGTTTGAAATGTTTCGAAATCAGAATGATCACAAGATAAATGGAAGTGACTTTCCTCATCTAATTGGTTTTCAATAAAATTATAATTTAATAGGATCTTTTGTTGTTCAGCACAGGGCTAAATGATTTGTGCCCTCTCATATATCCTAATGATCACACTTTGACATACATAGTAAATATTATTCTTCTAATTTAATAGATAACACAATTATTGGAGAGCAAGCGCAACTAGCCTACAGTAGCAGATACATAGTGAAAGTAAACATAAAACACGAATATATCAGAATCTGAAATTTCAAGCTCTTTGTACTGAATCACACTACAGTGAAACCTCAGTTGACTAGAATGTTTAGGGACTGACATCAAAAAAAAAAGAAAAGCTTTGGACTTAAAGTTAGACAATCAGGATATATTTGCTGTTTTTGCAAGTTAGCGTCTCCAAGTAGCATATTTGGAGCAGAGTTAAGAGGCTAACGTTTTATTAAGGAGTATTAGCTCTGCAGAGAAATGTGGGAAGGGACATATTTGGCAAAGGAAGCTTCAAACCATCATGACAGTCTAACCAAGGGTCAGCCAGCCTAACAGGATACTATAGAGTGAAGGTTATTTGTTAGAGGAATTCTATATTTTGTGAAATTAGCTATAACCTTGTGTGGTCATTGGCTGGAGCTCAATAATTGCTTAGTCATTGGCTGGGGACCAGCCAAATAAACCCTACCCTTAGCTATCCCTTTCTCAGTAATTGGTGGGGGTTACCCCATAAATAGCATGACCTCTGCTTAAAAACTGGGATAAATCCTAAGGAAGTTAACAGCTGAAGGCTGCAGCTGCTAGGTTCCAGAGATTTGCCTGGGTCACAAGATACACAACCAGGGCAGAGTGTCAGCCTCTGTCATGGAAAGGTAATGTGGCGACATTCAATTTGTTACTGAATTTCATACCACATTTAAATGAAATTGAAAGTGAGCTGAGTAGCTGTAAAAGCTAATAGAATGGACAGTGGACAGGACATCAAGATGCTTAAGTTTATCTTTAATTCTTATTTTCCTTTCTATTGTAACTCTAGGTTAATCCTTTTCTTCTCTTGGCCTCATTAATTTCGTCAACAATTTTTTGGTCTAACATTTTAAAAAATGTTTGGTTTATAATTAATAAACTAAAATGTGACTTAGTAATTATCTTGTTAGAGCTAATGTTTAAAAGAAGACTTAAGAAGGCTTCCAGGCTTTTGTAATGTTTTGCTTCCTGATCTTGATGCTGATCAAATGATTTTATTCATTTTGATGGAAAATTCAAGTTGTTTACTTAGTATTTGTATATTTTTCTACATTGATAATATACTTAATGTTTTAACAAAAATATTCACAGTAAAAAAAAAATCTAGTAGCTACCTCAAATTCTTGAGGAAAAAACCAGATAGAAATGTCTATTTCTCTATCTATCTATGTATCTACTAACTATCTATCTATCCGCCCATCCATCCATCTATCTACCCGGCTGCCTGCCTACCTCCCTACCCATTTACCTCTCTATCTTCCCTCCTAAATTCTGATCCTGTCTCACAATTGTAGGGACTACTAGTTTCCAAAGGAAATCTGAGGTGGAAAGTAAGTTATGACAAAAAAACAAAAAAAAATACCGATAGTAACCTCAGTGTCAAATCAGAATGGGCTATTTTTGGTAGTAAATTCTTATTTAAATGATCACTTAACATGGGCTTCCCTTTGAAATATGGTCTGAATACTTCATAGTGCAGCTTGTTTTATTAAACTGTGCTCTGAGGTGTTACATATTTAATAAATTTCAGTTATGGGTCATTAGCTGGAGCCTATAGTTATCCAGACCTTAAAATTTTAGCAGCCATAGTATTGCCCTCTGGTGCTATTAATCCACAGTACAATGAAACAGTATATTAAGCTTATCAAGATACAAGGAGACCAGAGCATGCGAATCGTCTGGTAATCTGTCCTACTAAAACAGATCACATTTAGATAAATGCAGCCCTTTATTTGCCATTAAGCTAAACTTCCAATTATAGTGGCAGCAGAGTTTAAAATGAAAAAGCTCTAAAAATCTGAGGATTAGGAAAAAGGAACTCATAGAATTTGGACACAAAACAACTCCAGTGACTTCACATTATGAAATCACAGCAGAGGCAGAGGAATTGATTCAAACAATGGTATACCTGAGTCGTGACTCTTGAGCAAACACAAAAGTGAATTGGGAGATTTGAGAAACAGCCCCTTGAGCAAAGCTGACAGCAAAAAGTATCCTCACATAAATGTCAGTGCCTAAAAAGCCAAGAGTTAAGTGTTGGGAAACTATAGTCTTATAAAATGAAGATTCCTAAGAGTGTAAATTGTACACCCAGTTTGGAGAGCTGTCTGGAAAACACTAATCAAATTGAAGCTATGCGCAGGCTATGACCCAGCATTTCCCCTCCTAGATGGACCTAGAGCAACCTGCTCATGTCTGCCCCCAGAGACATGGATTGAAATGTTCATTGCAGCACTGCCATAATGAACAGCACTGTTGATTAGTTCCAGAAAGACTGAAAATAACCTAAATTTCTATCAACACAAGAAAGAAAAAATAAGCTATTGTATATGAAAAATACATGCTAAAAACTATTGGAAATGAATGTATAAGTATGCCACGACTAAACTTGAATTTATCATGCTAACATACTTATGTTTTAAAATCATGTTTCAGAGATTGTGAATAAAGTATTTTTTTACAGTTTAAATATAGTCAATGGTAAAATTATATGTTGTGTAGGAATTTGTACATGAGTAGGAAAGATATAAATAAGTGCTTGGGAACTGGGGATGATAAACATCAGAGGCATAGCAGTTACCACTGAGCAGGAGAGAGGCAGATGTAAACAGAGAGGGGTGCACAGTATTCAATATGTGAGTCTGGTGGCATGTTCAGGTTTTTATTATATAAGTCATTCTCCCTTTTGGTATTGCAGCTATTTTTAAGAAACTTAACTTGTGAATATCAATTTTGGCTTTACCTACTTATAGATCTATACATATGTGCATTAATTTAGTGAATATTTGTGCTACTTCTGCTTTGAATGATGCCCTCAGCTAGAGTCTTAAAAAGAAACAAAAAATTTATAAGCCATCATCTTTTTCCTTAAAGAACTTACATTTCAGTTGGGAGAATAGAACCTGCAGAGAAGTTAGAGCATTTAATAATATCCAAAGTATTTAACATTTTGTTAAAAAGAGAGTTTATTTTTTAGGGCAATTGTAGGTTTACAGCAAAATTGAGTAGATAGACAGGTATGATGGCTGATACCTATAATCCCGGTTGGGAGGCTGAGGCAGGAGAATTGCCTGAGCCCAGGAGTTCCAGACTAGCCTGGGCAACATAATGAGACCCTGTATCTATACAAAATTATAAAAAAAAAATCATTCTACTGTGGTGGCATGCACCTGTAGTCCCAGCTGCTCTGGAGGTTGAGGTGGGAGAATCACTTGAGCCCTGGAGGTCGAAGCTGTAGTGAGCTGAGATTATGCCATTGCATCCCAGCTTGGGCAACAGAGTGAGAACCTGTTTCATTTTAGCCATGGCTGGAGCTGAAGCAGCTGGGAAGCAATGCACCATGTCCTAAAGCCACATTGAGTAGGGAGGCCGTGGGCCCATCCCACATAACCATTTCTCCCTCATTAGTCTCCAGGCCTGTGATGGAGGGGCTACTGTGAAGTTCTCTGACATGCCCTGGAGACATTTCCCCCATTTTCTTGGTGATTAACATTAGACACCTTGATACTTAATGCAAATTTCTGCAGCTAGTTTGAATTTCTCCCCGGAAAATGGGTTTTCCTTTTCTGTTGCATCATCAGGTTGCAAAGTTTCTAAACTTTTATGCTCTGCTTCCCCTTGAATGCTTTGCAGCTTAGAATTTTTTTTCTGCCAGATTAAATTATTTCTCTCCAGTTAAAGGCCCACAGATCTCTAGGGCAGGGGCAAAATGCTGCCAGTATTTTTTGCTAAAGCATAACAAGAGTCACCTTTGCTCCAGTTCCCAAGAAGTTTCCCATCTCCATCCAAGACCACCTCAGCCTGGACTTCATTTTTCATATCACTATTAGCATTTTGGTCAAAACCATTCAACAGGTTTCTATACATTTCCAAGCTTTCCCATATCTTCCTGTCTTCTTCCAAGCCCTCTAAACTGTTCCAACCTCTACCTTTTACCCAATTCCAAAGTTGCTCCCACATTTTCTGGTACCTCTACAGTAGTGCCCACTACCTGGGTACCAATTTACTGCATTAGTCCATTCTCATGCTGCTATAAAGAAATACCCAATACTGGGTAATTTGTAAAGAAAAGAGGTTTAAATAACTCACAGTTCTGCATGGCTAGGGAGGTCTCAGGAAACTTTCAGTCATGGTGGAAGGCACCTCTTCACAGGGGCAGGAGAGAAAATGAGTGTAAGCAGGGGAGAGGCTAGATGTTTATAAAACCATCAGACCTCCTGAGTGTCATTCATTACCACAAGAAGAGCATGAGGGAAACCACATCATAATTTAATTACCTCCCACTGGGCTTCTCCTTTGACACATGAGGCTTGTGGGAATTTATAATTCAAGGTGAGAATTGGGTGGGGACACAAAGCCAAACCCTATCAACAAATGGATAGCTGAAGTTTTTTTTTTCTGGATCCAATTTGACAATCTCTGTCTTTTAATTGATGTACTTAAACCATTTAAATGATTATTTATATAGTTGCATTAATATCTACTATCTATATTACTGATTTCTATTCATTGCCCTTGATTTTTGTTTCTACTTTTATATTTTACTCTTTTCCTGCCTTTTGTAATTTTAGTTGAGAATTTTATGATTACATTTTCTCTCCTTTCTTAACATATCAATATTCTTTTTTTCACTTATTAGTCTTTGCCTTAGAATCTTTAATATACATTTACAACTAGGCCAAGCCTGCTTTTAAATAGCACTATACCACTTCAAAGGTAATGCCAAGTACCTTGTAATAAAAAAGTATTTCGAGTTCTTCTCTCCTGTTCCTGGTTTAATTGATGTTGTTTATTTCAGTTATACAAAGTATGCGTGTGTATGAATACACATTTTTTTAAACTTATGACACTGAATTTTATTTAGTTGAAAGTGCAGAAATGAAACATAATTATAAGCTAAAAGCTTCATTTGTTAATTTGTGACTTTTTTGTTTTTTAAATTTTTAAAAAAACATTTTGTGGCTACATAGTAGTTATATATATTTATGGGGAACATGAGATGTTTTGATATAGGCATGCAGTATGAAGTACTCACATTATGAAGAATGGGATATCCAGCCCCTCAAGCATTTACTCTTTGAGTTACAAACAATCTGATTACATGATTTTAAAATATACAATGAAGTTATTTTGTTGACTATATTCACCCTATTGTGCTATCAAATAGTAGGATTTATTTATTGTTTCTATTTTTTTAACTCAATAACCTTCCCCACCTCTCCTTTCCAACTCCTCTCTACCCTTCTCAGCCTCTGATAAAAACAAACTGCTATCATCTATTATGTTAGTTAAGAATAAGAAATAAAAGTTTTCATTTTTCTTCATTTATTACTTCTCTAATGCTCTTCCATTTTTATGCAGATCTGAGTTTATTACCCATATTTCCCTTCACTCTGAAAAACTTATTTTAACATTTCTTACAAGACAAATCTACTGACAAGTAAGTTCTCTCAATTTTTGTTTGTCTGAAAAAAGGCTTTATTTGTCTTTCATTTTCAAAGGATAATTTTCAAAAATGCATATCCAGGTAAGTGAGTTTTTTAAAAAAAATATTTCAAATATTTCACTTCATTCTCTTTTTGCCTGCATGGTCTTTGAGGACAAATCTGATGTAATAACTGTCTTTGCTTCGCTCTATATAAGGCATTTTTCCTTTTCTTTCAATTTTATCTTTTTTTTTCCTCCATTTTTAATATGAAATGCAGAGATGTAGATTTTCTGGCAATTTTTTTCTATTTGCTGTTTCCTGACCTTCCTGGATCTGTGGTTAACATTAACTTAATGACATTAATGTGTCTGACATTAGTTTAGTAAAATTCTTATTCATTGTTGCTTCAAATATTCCTTCTGTTCTTTTCTATCTTCTCTTTCTTATATTCCCACAATGCATATCTTATACATTTTGTGATGGTTCCACAGTTCTTGAATATTTTTTTTCATTCTTTTTTTCTCTTTGTCTTTTTTTTTGAAGGTTTATTTTAACATGTCTTCAAACTCAGAGATTATTTATTCAGTCATGTCCAGTGTATTAATGATCCATGAAAGACAATCTTAATTTATTTTTTATTGCTTTTGATCTTCTGTGTCTTTAATCTTTCTCAGAATTTCCACTTCTTTGTTTACATTAAACATGTGTTCTTACGTGTTTTCTATTTTGTTTATTGGAACCCAGAGCATAGTAATTATAGTTTTTAATTCATTTATTTCTGTCTGATAATTCTAACATTCTTCCCATATTTTACTCAGATTCTGCTGCTTGCTCAGTTTCTTGAAACTGTGCTTTTTGTCTTTTTGTATTACTTGTAATAATTTTTCTTGTTAGCTGGGCATGATGTAATATGCAATAGGAACTGTATTAAATATGCCTTTATTAATATGGCAGTAAGATATGGGGGCAGGGGGGTGTTCTCCAATCCTATGATTGGGTCTCAGTCTCTTAGTGAGTGAGCCTGTGATTCTTAGACTGCGAACTTCACAAGCATATCCAAGTAACCTCCCAACTCCATTTCCTTTGGATGAGATAGCTAGTAGGGGCTGGAGTTGGGTATTTCTCTTCCTCCAACTCATTTGGGCCCTGATAAAACCCCTATAGGCTAAGCTCTAGTAAAATAATTTCCTTTGAGGACATACTTTATTAAGAAAAGTGGAATGCTCTAGAGTATTCCAAAATAGCTGTTTTTCTTCTCCTTCTTCTGGAAGCATGAGAGGATTTTTCTCTACTCACCCCTGTGGGAACATTGTAGAGATGTCAAAGGTATAACTCACAAACATGTGAGGGTTCTTCTGGAGTTGCTCTCAGACATGTTCGAACTGAGCCTCCAGAAAATTTTCAGTTACAGTTCAGATTTTCCTACCCCGACACTGGTGTCAGTGGTGGTTTCTGCTCATGGGTTCCTGCCCTGTTAAGTTGTGATTCTCCTTATCCAGCCTGTCTCCAATTTTTGAGACAGCAGTTTGCCCTATTAGCTCACTACTATGACAATTCTAAGAAGAGTTGTTGATTTTTCAGTTTGTTTGGCTTTTATTTATTGTTAGAGTAAATGATGACTTTAAACTTCTTGTATAGCAAACTGGAAACTAGCATTACCAAAAATTAATTAATAGTGGAATTAACTATGTCTAAAATAAAACTCTGTTAGTCAACAGCATACACATCACCTGTCTCCTGAACACCTGACTGAAATAGAAAAGACGTAGGCAATAAAGCAAAACCAACACAGCAGGCACACATCTGTTTATTAGATAGTTTGCTTTTCTCTCCAGGACATGGCAAAATGTGTTAAGTTGGCAAGTGCTCTTACTTGCTTAGATTACTTCAAATATTTTATACAATGGTTTAAGTGTGTAGCAGGGCAATATTTGTTCAGTATATGTCTACCTATTGATTTTATATTGTCCTATTGATGCTGTATTTCAGAAAAATAAAATGTAGAGATATTTCAATTCCAATAAAAATAAATTATTTTAATATAAATTAAAACAGAGATATTTCAAGTCCCCAGTGGCCAATTTCAAGCCTGCCTGTGAATCATGGGACCAGTTATTTGATTTTTAGCTTGATGTTTCTGTGTTATTGTCTATGTTATTGTCTGCTACTTGAATCTAACTTATAAAAGGCTATATAGCTATCTCTACCTCTGTCTGTCATATTAGTTTATGTACTAGTTCAATAATGCGATCATGGAGAAATGAAGAGAGGAGTACCCTAGGGTATAGATTTATAAATTTCAGTTTGAAATTTCTCAATTCCAATTGCAACTTTACAATATATTTAATACCCATCAAAAATGATTCTTTAAGAGTTTATAAAATGTTTGACCTTAAGAGAGACCTTGGAGACTATCTACTTTGAGGTTTCCCAAAATGACCCAATTATCATTTAAACATAGCTAAGATGTTTATATCTCGGGAGTTTCATTAATTGCTGTTACTCAGAAATAAGTGATTTCATGAATAAATGTGTATAGGATAAACTGGGTTAATTAGAATGAATCAGATTTCTCTTCTCCAGGCTTCTCAGAGTCTTTAGAATACTAATATGTTGGATCCATTTGAAAGTGATGAATTTTATGGCATTTCCTGAATTTTGATTGATAGAATTCTTTGGTCATATTGGTTTTCACAAACAATAAGTTGTATTTTAGAAAGAAGAGGTCTGAAAGAGACATAGTTTTACTGAAGAAAAAACTAAGGCAAGGAGAGTTGTAGTGGTTTATTAAGGCCATAGCTCTGATCAATGGATAATACTAGAAACTGAGAGAAGAGGCTGGGGATAGTCATGGAAAAGAATTTTACCCAGAAAGATGTGGTTAATATATTACAATGTGTTGTAGCTTGCATAATGATAATAACAGAAATGTACCTGGCAGTAAAGCAAAACAGAAAGTGTTCCAAAATTGTTTATGGCAGAAATGATGTGACTCTTGCATTAAATTAGTATTTGACATTCAGAATATAAAACACTACATGAGAGCTTTACTTATACCATTATCCTAATAAATATAAATGTTTTAAAAATATATGCATGTACTAAATTATGTTTCAGAGATCTCATATTATTAAAGGAGAACAAATTGTTTTATACAAACTTGTCATTTTTCAGATGAAGTAATTAATTGGAGATCAATCTTGGTTATATTATAATGTCTAACAATTTGTTTGTGGCATTACAGAGCCAGGAATTTGGTTCTCTTTATTCCTACAGCACAGAGCCTCCAATCCTACATGATTGTCTATTGTAATATCAAATTACCAGCAATGACTATACTATTGTATTCTTATTTAAATGTCCATTTATTTTTGCAGGAAAGGGAATAATTAAACACACACATACAAAAATGCAATTTAAACAAAAAGATTTGCACTGGTTCCACTATTGCAAGCTGTATCTATTACATGTTTCAAGTCCTTTAAATTTACCTAGTCTAATGCAACCCTATAGTTATAAGGCAGTCTTAAACAAAGCCATACTTTTGTTCACCAAACATAAACTGTGAGTGTGACCAACTGTGTTCTGGAAAACAAGATGAATCCTGAGGACAAATAAATATCTTCTCTGTCTGTCAGGACAACACTCATGATGAAATCAGCATAAGATCAAATGTAGATAGGGAGCTACAACTCAAAGTAAGATTGTTAGAAGACCGGGTTAGAACCTGATCCACTATATACCATGTGATTAATTTTGCAAATAACTTTTTAAAATTTAAGATTATCCTAGAAAGTCTTTGGCTATTTCTCAAATTATTACCAAATCAAACAAAGGGAATAATTAAGTGAACAGAGAAGAACAGAACTTCCTTGCTGAACTTTGTCCCATTTTTAGCAAAAATAGCTTAGTCATAAGAATAAATTAAATAAAATGATGCATTTTTCTTAAATAGTCCAGAACAATAAAAAGATTGTAAAGTTATCTGGAGCTGGGATGTATGCTTCACTTTCTATTATAGGTTCCCCAGAACTGACTGTTTATTAGGTCTTGATTTTCCATTAAACATCTATTATGTATTAAACTTCACAGAGACAGAAACCACTGTAGAGGACAGGGAGCAATGTTAAAAATCTTGGTTGGCAGCAACATGTCAGAAAAAGACAGTTCACATTAAGGTGGATTAAAGTTTGGAGAAATTTTTAAAGTCACATCACTGAATCTCTTTACAAAGTAAGCTGCTACATGCAGAAGAAGGACGTTTGAAACACAAGAATTCACAGACAGTAGGAAAGTCTAAATATGTTCACTCATGCCTCAAATTCAGAGTTTAGGTTTTGGCCCAAAGCCTATTTCAGTGTCTTATTTTAATTGAAAGTTTTACCAGATCTGCAAAGCAGTAAGATTCCAGAAGGTGTAATTCATTGAGAGAAATCACTTTCTATGACATACAATTTATCTATTCACGTTGGTGAACTATTTAGAGTAAGTTATCCATGAGATAATGTCATTAGTTTAACAGTGGCTGCAGTTGTTTTTGTCAGTATAATTTTAAGCCATATAAAATATTTAGAAAAACA
>PVKP010018652.1:0-43898 GCA_004027715.1 Plecturocebus donacophilus | reverse complement strand
TGTTTTGTTTTGTTTTGTTTTGTTTTGTTTTGTTTTGTTTTGTTTTGTTTTGTTTTGTTTGGCTTTTCATTGTTTGGGCAATATTCCTCCATCCCTTTATTTTGAGCCTCTGTGTGTCTTTGCATGTGAGATGGGTCTCCCGAATACAGCACACCTACCCAATTTGCCAATCTGTGTGTCTTTGCATGTGACACGACAAAGAAAGAAAATTTCAGGCCAATATCCCTGACGAACATTGATGTGAAAATCCTCAATAAAATACTGGCAAACCAAATCCAGCAGCACATCAGAAAGCTTATACACCATGATCAAGTCAGCTTCATCCCTGGGGTGCAAGGCTGGTTCAACATATGCAAATCAATGAACGTAATCCATCACTTAAATAGAACGGATGACAAAAGCCACATGATTATCTCAATAGATGCAGAAACGGCCTTCAATAAAATTCAACACTCCTTCATGCTAAAACTCTCAATAAACTAGGTATTGATGGAACATATCTCAAAATAATAAGAGCTATTTATGATAAACCCACCACCAATATCATACTGATGGGCAAAAGCTGGAAGCATTCCCTCTGAAAACTGGCATAAGACAAGGATGCCTTCTCTCATCACCCCTATTCAACATAGCATTGGAAGTTTTGGCCAGGGCAATCAGGCAAGAGAAAGAAATAAAGGGCATTTGAATAGGAAGAGAGGAAATCAAATTGTCCCTGATTGCAGATGACATGATTGTATATTTAGAAAACTCCACTGTCTCAGCCCAAAATCTCCTTAAGCTGATAAGCAACTTCAGCAAAGTCTCAGAAAACAAAATCAATGTGCAAAATTCACAAGCCTTCCTATAAATGAATAATAGACAACCAGGGAGCTAAATCATGGGTGAACTCCCATTCACAATTGCTACAAAGAGAATAAAATACCCAGGAATACAACTTACAAGGGATGTGAAGGACCTCTTCAAGGAGAACTACAAACCACTGATCAAGAAAATAAGAGGGGACACAAACAAATGGAAAAACATTCCACACTCATGCATAGGAAGAATCAATATTGTGAAAATGGCCATAATGCCCAAAGTAATTTATAGATTCAATGCTATGCCCATCAAGCTACCATTGACTTTCTTCATAGAATTAGAAAAAAACTACTTTAAATTTCAGGTGGAACCAAAAAAGAGTCAGTATAGCTAAGACAATTCTAAGCAAAAAGAACAAAGCTAGAGGCATCATGCTGCCTGACTTCAAATTATACTACAAGGGCACAGTAACCAAAACAGCATGGTACTGGTACCAAAACAGATATATAGACCAATGGAACAGAACAGAGGCCTCAGAAATAACACCACACACCTACAACCATCTGATCTTTGACAAATCTGACAAAAACAAGCAAGGGAAAAAGGATTCCCTGTTTAATAAATGGTATTGAGTAAACTGGCTAGCCATATGCAGAAAACAGAAACTGGACCCCTTCCTTACACTTTATGCACAAATTAACTCAAGATCGATTAAAGACTTAAACATAAGGCCTAAAACCGTAAGAACCTTAAAAGAAAACTTAGGCAATACCATTCAGGACATAGGGAGGGAAACATCACATACTGGGGCCTGTTGGGGGGTGGGGGCTGGGGGGCTACCTAATGTAAATGATGGGTTGATGGGTGCAGCAAACTACCATCGCACATGTATACTTATGTAACAAACCTGCACATTATGCACATGTATCCCAGAACTCAAAGTATAATAAAATAATAAAATTTTTAAAAGAAAAGAGTAGATGAGTGAGAAAAAGACAAACTGAGTTCACTAAAAGCTGATGTAGGCATTCAGGCTGCACTGTGCATGGGAAGCAGCAAGCTCTGTTTTGCTTCCTGAAGTCAGAGTCCAACAGAGACCTGCCTAGTCTCTGTGAGCGCCACAGTGCCCCAGCCCTTGCAGGCAGATTTTGGCCCCACTGGTTCTTACTGATTCTTCCCTAGCTCAAATTCATGTCTCTCATGTTTTTCTATTTCACATCTTATTGCTTTTATGAATGATTTGGTTGGTAAATTATTCAGTAAAGCAACCATAAATTATTCTATTTTATTAGTCTCACACCCGCTGAAGGAAACTGTTCAAAGCATTTCTCTGGCACCTGCTTGCTCTACACCTGCAGCCATCTCCCACCAAGCACAACCTTGCTAAGGGTCACAAGTACAGGCTATCTCTGAGACCTGCTCAGCTTCAGCCAGTTACCAATGTGTATGAACCTCTAAAAAAAAATGGCCATGTTTGCTATAAGTGTCCTTCTTGGATGATAAACACATACTAGCTATGTCACCTTAGCACGTCATTTAATCTTTCTTTGCCTCAGTTTCCCTCTCTTTAATACAAGAATAATAACATCTATCTCATAGAACTGTCAGAAGCGTTAAATTATAATTATAAAGGCCTTAGAAGAGTGCCTAGTATGGTGAGAGCTATATAAGTGTTTGTGTTTTTTTTAAAAAAAATGCATTTTTTGTGGGGACAATGAATTATGAACCAGGATAACAAACTTTGACTATAAATTAGATTTATATTGTTAAACAATATTACAATATTACAAGGGTGGTTGTACTTCTTCTGATACAATTTTCCTGCAAGGCAAAAACATGCTTGCCTCTGGTATTCTCAATCCTTATTAATGACGTCACTATGGACCCAGTTATCCTATTTGGAACTTCATATTATTCTCAATAACTGTTCCTTCCTTACCTACATTTCAGTTGTTATCTATTTTTTTCACTCCTGCCTTAAAAAAAAAAAAAGTCTCAAATTCTCTCTACTGAGTTCACCATTTTGAGTAGGACTAGCAGGTTCTATACAAAACACGTAGTGGTTCTATGGCGGAAGTGACAAAAACCTGGAAACAAGACAGTGGACAAAGTTTCAAGTCCAAAAGTCAGGGCTGGGATATGGAGATTTGCTGAAAACGAATGAATAAAGCAGCAGCCTCATGTCAAGAGAACATCAATAGTAACAAATATCACAAAATCAAGGTTCAGTGGGGCAAACACTCCCATTTATTTGGTAATCACCATGTGTGACACTGTTCTTAAGACACTGTTCTTAGTGCTTTTGATGTATAGTTTTATTTGCCTCTCATATCCACAGAGAGTGGTTGGTGTTACTACTCTTATTTTTCAAATTAAGAAACTTAAGCATAGAGAGGTTTGGTAGCTTGCCCAAGGTCTTACGGCCAATAAATGGTCACAGTGGATTTTGAATCCAGGCCTATCTGGGTCTAAAGTTATAAGCCTTTACAATTATGTTCTATCTCCCCAAAAATAAAATCAACAGATGTGATCATGGAAACAGGTCTTGAAAATAGGCTAATTATTCAATGCCAGATGTTGACACACTTTTTCATTAAAGGGCCAGATAGTAACTATCTCAAGCTTTGCAGGTGATGTGATCTCTGTCACAATTATAGCAACTCAGCTCTTATAGCACAAAAACAGTCATAGAAAATATGTCAGGAATGGATGTAACTATGTTCCAATAAAACTTTATGTATTAAAACAGGTGATGAGTCAGATTTGGCCGACAAGAAACAATTTGCCAACCACTGTTCTAAACAGTGTCTTTAGACCAGGCTTCTTTTTCTCTGACCACATGTACATATATCTACTTATATACAACTCTAAAAAATGTCACCCTATGGTCATTAGCAATGCCAGGTGGTACATGTTGGATTGATACTAAATAGTAACATAGGTGTAGGAAAATTTAGAGTAATAGTTATTGTTTCTGCTCTTTCTCCATCTGAAATGAGCAAAACGATATACATAAGTATTGTTAAAAATCTGCACATTTTCCCAGGGAAACAAATTCTACATTTTAAAATGCAATGTGATATAAAGTAAGGAAAGAGTACTGTAACAGGAGTCCAACAACCAAAAAAACAAAGTTCCTATCTTAGCTCTGCCAGTAACCAGCTCTGTGACTCCATGAGTGTCTTCTCCGTTGGGGCCTCCACTGCCCCATGTGCAAGCAGTGAAGGGAAAGGCTAGACTACAAAATGGGTAGTGGTTCTGTGGGGGAAGTGACAAGAACCTGGAGGTATTTATCAGCATAAGAGGCATTATCAGAAACAGGAGGGTGGACAAAGGTTCAACATCTGGTCCAAGAGTCAGGGCTGGGATATGGAAATTTGCTGAAAATGAATGAATCAAGCAGCCTCATGTTAAGAGAACATCAGTAGTAACAAAAAATCATAAAATAAAAGTTCAATGGAGCAAACACTCCTATTTATTCGGTAATCACCATGTGTCAGACACTGTTCTTTGTGCTTTTGATGTATAGTTTCATTTACCTCTCATAGCCACAGAGAGTGGTTGATGCAATTCCCCTGACCACATGCCCCTGCACTTGTAACTTTATCAGTCCCCAACAAGTGATTCCCACAAACCCTTACTTGCCTATGAATAGAGCCAGTTCCAGGTCAGGAGACTGAAGTGTACGTTTTGGTCAAGGGAAGGTGGGAGAGGGAAGAATTATATGTGCTGCCTGCTCCCATCACTGAGTGCCCTGGGTGTTTACAAAATGCTCTAGCATCATTATCCTCACAGCCCCAGGAGCCCTGATCGTGGTGTTATTCTCAAACGAGAACTGCAACTGTAACAAAGTTTGCAAATCAGTCAGAGGCATGGTCCACTTGGTGATTTGGATGTGTCAGAGTCTTCATCAATCCTTTGGTTTAACCCCTGCTTTAACAGATGAAAGAGCTAAGGTCCTGAGAGAGAAAGAGAGCAGCAGGGATCATTCAGCTAATAAGTGATTGAGTCAGAAGTGAGTGCAGATACTCCTCTAAGTCGCTTTTTCTAATCAAGCTGACATTTGAACAATGGTGCACTGTATTACAAATTCTGTATGTAGGCCATATGTACTTTGGATAATATTTTTTCTATTTTAATTCTATGGACCCTTTTGAAACAAATTTGCTTACTAGTAAAAGTAATTGCTATAGTTAATATTGTGTAGGGAAAATGGTAACAGTCAAGGGCAGAGTCTCAGAGCCAGAAACATCTCTGGATCAAACTCTAGTTTTGTCCCTTACCCTTTGCCTTTGTCTACTTCCATGTAACCACAGTTGCCACTGCAAGCATCTTTAAGTACAGAAGGTATTAACACTGGCCCATCAGGATACTGAACAAGTTTATACGCTATAGTAAATGCTGTTGTGTGTTTGTTACACTGATCCTGCTGTAGGTCCTGGGAACTCCTACTAGCTGGTGGGGTTGTTGGGGATTAAAGGCTCACAGCTGAGTTTCCCATTAGGAAATGCACTCAGCCAAAAGGAACTGCCCTAGGTTATGCAATTTCCAGAAGGCAGCCCTCACCCAATCAAAGGTCAATGCAGGAGGAAGAAGGCTTCAATTTAAGATATCTCTGAAAGGTCATGCCAACTTTAAAGCCCACGGGATTGGCTGCAGCTTCTATTGAAACTTCATTCACTCCAATTCCTCTTTCTTCCCATTCCATCTTTCGTCTCTCCCTCCCAGGTGTTATTTCCTGTAAACTATGACACATGGCATTGCTCAGACACAGTTTTTAGCCCATCAAATGAAAATAACAATATCTACGTCAGTAATTTGTCACAAGAGTCAAAGATAAAATATTAAATACCTAGATAGCTCCTAGAACATACTAAGTGCTCAGTGAAAGTAGTTTTCATTTTGTTATTGCTAATTTTTTTTGGGTTACTAATTATCTCACCTATTATATAGTCCCACAGCATGATCTCTGTAGTAGACACTACTACATCAAAGGCCCAGCATAGAAATTCAAATGAGGTCATCATTTGAATGTATTTTTTATTCACTATTCTAAAGGAAGCTCTAAATGTATGTGTTAGCTATCAGTGTGATGGTTATAATAATGATAATGATGTCAATACAAATAAGAATGTCAATAAGTTAAGGTTTACTTTATTCCCTAGAATTCCAGAGGTTTAATGGCAGGGGAGATTTCCTGGGAAGGGGAGGGAGTGCTTTCCAAAGAGAAAAGTACTGTGGGGGGATTGGACTCCAAGGCTCCGAGTAGAGCACATCCGTAGCAGGATCTGGAGCTTCTGGAAGGCAGCAGAGGAAGATGCATGAAGCCAGTGAGGGAACAAAAGGCTGTGCAAGGTAGAAAGCACTCTCTAACAATAATCTACATATCTTCAGTAAAGCTGTGGAATCCACAAAACCTTCTTTGTGAGTAGATTCCCTCAGCAAAACAGAGAAGAGACTGAGAGCTGTGTTTTGAACGGCTTGGGGACAAACAGATATGTCACATGAAGATGTCACATAAAGTTTCTCTCCTCAAATTATAACCTGTGACACAAGCAGAACTGGAATCTCAGTTTTTCACTCATGTTAGCATATCACCATCTTCCCGAGATATTCAAAACGGATCATCTTGAAAACTATTCTATTTTTTACCTTAAGTTGCCAATTACACCAATTACGTTCTTCAAAACAAACAAGAAACACGTAAGAAAAGATGGCTTGGAATTCAGAAAAAATAAATGGGTAAAGTTTCTGAAATTGCTCTAGAAAGAAAATTGGACATTTGAGCTAAAGTCACCAAAATCTTCAGGATACAGAGTGACTCCAATAATATCAGAATTACATTTGGAGCTTTTCCAGTACTTTTTTTTTTTTTGAGACAGTCTTGCTTTATCGTTGTACAATGGTGCAATCTCAACTCACTGCAACCTCCACCTCCCAGGTTCAAGCAGTTCTCTTGTCTCAGCCTTCTGAGTAGCTAAACCTACAGGTGCATGCCACCACGCCTGGCTAATTTTTGTATTTTTAGTAGAGAAGGGGTTTCACCATATTGACCAGGCTTGTCATGAACTCCTGACCTCAGGTGATTCACCCACCTTGGCCTCCCAAAGTGCTGGAATTACAGGTGTGAGCCACTGCGCCTGGCCCGGTAATTTTGAACCAAGACGTACTACCATGCTACTACTCAAGAGTAAATCCTCAGCCCAGAATTAAGCCAAGAGTATACCCTTGTTATAACTGCCCAACAGCCCAGGACAGGCTGATCATTTGGGGCCAGTGCTGGCCCTTGCAATTCTTTTACATCCTTAGTGGAAATCATGGAAACAACACTAAGATTAGCATGATGGTCTTTTGAAATGCACTGTTTGAAACTGGAGAAATCAGAGGTAGATGAAACGAGTGCATCATTAGTACTATAAAGAAGCCTGGGGAACTCTGACAGAATGGCCAGCTAAGGAGACTCTTGGAAGTTAGTGACTAAACCAAGCTCTAGTTGGAAGGTCCATGAACCATTAAGTCAACCTTTAAAAAGAATGATAAAGAAGAAGGACCTGGCTGACTAGATATCAAGACACATTGTAAAACTATAGTAATAAAAAATTAATAAAAATGTCATGAAACTGGTGCAAGACCCATACCAATGAAGCAAAATGAATACATCTATGAATAAAATGGTCATAAATATATCATAAAGGAGTCTCTACAGTTCCACAGGGAAATGATGAATCATTTAGAAGATGGTATGGGGAAAGCTAGCTCCCAATATGGAGAAAAATAAAATTTAATTCCTCCTATACCTCATTAAATGGTGGACTCCAGATGAATTAAAGATCTAAATGTGAAGATAATTAGTAGGAAAAAATGTGGAAGAATATCTTTGTGACCTCAAAGCAGGGAAATGCATTTGTAAACAAGAGTCAAATGCATAAAACTTAAGACAAAATTCATAAGTGTCATTACATCAAAATCAAGGAGAACAGCATGGACAAAATTAATAGAAATATCTATAATACACAAGGAATGCCTGAAAGTCAACAGGAAAAAGATAGTAACCTCAATAGAAAAATGGGCAAAGAATATGAATATGCAATTTGGAGAGGAAAATCAATGCAAAAGATTACCTAAGCACTCAAAGAGATGCTCAAAATCATTACTGATTACAGTAATAGAGACATGCAAATTCAAAAGCACTGAGATATCACTTACACCCATTAGAATGTCAAAAATTAGAAAGCTAGGCTGGGCATGGTGATTCACGCCCATAATCTCAACACTTTGGGAGGTTCAGGCGGGAAGACTGCTTGAGGCCAGGAGTATAAGAACAGCCTGGGCAACATAGCAAGACCCCATCTCTGCAAAGAAAAAAAAATTATCAGCTTGGTGAAGTGATGCACACCTGTTGTCCTAGCTACCTTGGAAGCTGAGGTGAGGGAATCACTGGAGCCCACAAGTTTGAGTGCAGTGAACTAGGACTGCACCAATGCATTTTACAACAACAGAGTGAGACCTTATGTCTTAAAAAAAAGAAAGACTGAAAAGGAAAAAAAGGAAAGAAAGTTGGAGAAATGTCAAGTACATGATGTAGAATCCCATATATGACAGATGGGAGCTTGAGCTGGTGTAGTCACTCTGGAGAGCCATCCAGCATTGCTCTTGGTCACATTGAGAATGTGCATATAGAGTGACTCAGTAATACACCTGTGTATATATTCTCCAAGAAATTTTCTCATAGGTTCATGAGGGAATATGAACACTGATGTTCACTGCAGTACTATTTGTGGAGGTAGAGAGTAGGAAGCAACTGGAATGTCTAAAATTGAGAGAGTGAATTGGAATATGTGGTAGATGTATCTGAGTGTTACACAGCAATTAAAAGCAATGAATTAGTAACATAAGTGAATCCTAAATATGGCATGCTTAGTGAAAAAAAAAACAAGATTGAGATATACAACACAAATCAATTTACACAGATTAAACATTCATGTAAACCATTGCATTATGGGATTAGAAATTAAATAACAATGAGATACTGCTACATGTTTATTGGAATGGCTAAAATCTAAAAACTAACAATACCAGTTGCAGAGTAGATGCAAAACAAAAGGAATTATCATTCATTGTGAACAGGAATACAAAATGGTACAGCCACTTTAGACGACAGATTACCAGTTTCTTACAAAGCTAAACATAGACTTACCACATGATACAACATTCATACTCATTACAACCTCACAAAAAAATTTCACATGAATGTTTATAGCAGCTTTATTCATAGTCACCAAGAGCTGGAAGCATAAGGTATCCTTCAATACATGCATGGATAAAGAAACTAGTATATCCATACACTAGAATATTATTCAATGATTTTTTAAAAAATGAGTATCAAGCCATAAAAAGACATGAATTTTAGATTTTAAATGCACATTGCTAAGTGAAAGAAATCAGCCTGAAAAGGCTACATCCTATATAATCTTAATTATATGGCATTCTGGTAAAGGCAAAACTATAGAGATGGTAAAAATATCAATAATTGCCAGGGGGACCGGGGGTTGGGGAAGAGAAGAATAGGTGAATCATAGCAGATTTTTTAGGGCAGTGAACTATTACAATGGATACAAGACACTACACATTTATACAGAACTTTATAGCACAAAGAGAGAACCTCCATGTGTACAAATCTGGAAGATTGTTTAGGACTTCAGGGCAACCCAGGGTAGAATGCACACTGTGACAAAAAATGCTAACTGTGTTATGAGACTATTCATCTCCCAGAAGGGATTGGGAGAAAAAGGTATTGACCTAAGTAACTTTGGAAATGAAGCCTGTAAGGTTTATGGCAAAAAGAAACTGTATATAAACACTGTACTCTAGTTGATAAAGTTGTTTTCCATGGGAGCAATTACTGATCACTCTGATACTGCAATACAGGTATACTGAAATAGGACAGTTAAATAAGTCAAGAGTAGATGGTAGAAGCCAGGTTTCTCATCATTAAGTGGGAGGTTATAGATAAGCAAGAAGAGGCAGCCTGAATGATCCATAGAATAGTAGATTGTAGTTGGAGACATCAATTGAGTAGTGCTCATATTGAGGTTAATAGAGATACAAAAGGTTATATATATTATATATATGCATATAATTTATATTTATATATTTATAAAAATATTAAATGTATGTAAATCCATACACTTATATATTTTCTTTGCCAACTGAGAGGGCCTAGAAGGAACAACAGTCCAGTAGCGACACACACACATAGTGCCAAGATTTTGATTTTTAATACTATTCTCAATTTAAAACAAAACAAAATAGGAATCCTTCTAGAAATGGCTGATTCTAGGACAGGGGCAGGGAATGTACAAAATGAACTTGGAGCATGTTGTAGTGCCAAAAAGAAGGAAGTGGTAAAGAGACAAAGCGAGAGAGAGAGAAAGAGAGAGAGATGGTGGTATATTGAAAGGACAAGAAGCCAGTTGAAAGCATTCCCAAAGGCCAAAGCTGAATCAATTTGAGAAACAAGATTAAGTGGTATTGGATTATTATCCAGAGTATAATACAAACATCCATGTTATGAATAAATGATTAAACAAACAAATAAATGTGAGAAGAAGAGACAAATCTCTTCTGAAAAAAATTTCAAATAATTTTGTAGCTACTCCACCCTCAAGGAGATGGAGCACAACTTCTCACTCCTTAAGTGTGGGCTGTACAGAATGACTTGTCTTCAAAGACTACAGTTTGGAAGGGAGTGGAGGTGGGGAAAGAGGAACTTGATAGTGAAGAAACCTAATGCTACCTCAGGCAGAAATCAAGATTAACATCAACAGTGACAAGTCATGTGATGGTGTGGACCCTTGATGTGATGTAATGAGAATGACTCTACCTATGTCATCTTCCTACCTAAAACTGTATCTCCAGTCTAATCATGAGCAAAACATCAGATAAATCTCATTTAAAGGATATTTCACAAATTACTTAATCAGTACTCCTCAAAACTGTCAAAGTCATTAAAAGTCATCAAAAACAGTCTGAGAAATTGTCAGAACCAGGAGGAGCCTAAGGAGGCCTGATAACTACATTCAGTGTAGTATCCTGAATGGAATCCTTAAACAGAAAAGGTACATCCTACTTTTTAAAATAAGGATATCGAATGCACTGTGAACTTTAGCTAATAATGTATCAGTAATGGATGATTGTGTCTGATGTACCATACCTAGGTAACATGTTAATAGGGCTAATAGATGTGGAATATTTAGAAATTCTCTAATATCTTTGCAATCTTCGATCTAAAAATCTATCAATCTAAAACTGTTCTAACTTTAAAAAATTTTTTTCAATGCATAAAACAATATACAAATACACATTATGCAAGAATATATATAAAGAAACAGATCCAGAGCAAGGGGAGAGGTGCCTCTTTGGCTAGGAGAAAAAAATGGCAGCAGGTTATAGAGATAAAGAAGAAAACAGGAAGGGAGACGCAGGGATAACTCATCTGTTAGGTCCAATAAACACAGTGCCTTAGGGCCAAGATACTTTTTAAAGAATCATAATATTTAAGTTTCTTTTAAACTCAAAATAAAACTAAGAATGCTGGGTTGAAAAAGTTTTGTTTTTCACACATCAGGAAAAAAATGAAATTTTAAGGAAACACAAAAATCTATTATAGTGAGAGAGATCCACAAAAACAAAAGTGACTAGGGCCCACAAAAGTCATGGTATGTCTTTGGGAAAAAGGGGTGGAGAAGGAGCTGGAATTGTCACAAACCAGAATAATAATGTGCTGTTAACTGAGAAGATCCAATAACTCATTCCTCTGCCCCTAAGACAACACATTAAACAAACAAACAAACAACTAACACTCCCACAACTGAAAGGAAGTACCTGAAGAAGTCAGAGTTATCCTGAGAAGGGAAGAGAAAAGTAGTGGCAATTGTGTCTGAGATGACTGGCCTTCTTGGACACACAGTTCTTGAGGGGCCACCAAGCAAGTGTTGAAGGCCATGGCTGAGACGTCATCACACCCAGCCAGCCCTGTGGGGAGAGGTGGATACTACACTCATTTACACTGGTTTACAGTGGGGCTTGGGTGTCACCATTTTTAAGAGAATCCTCGGTTATTCTGAAATCAGCCACAGTTGCTAGTGTGCCACTGAACTGTTTCAAGACTAGCAATGGGGATTAGAAAAATCTTGTAGATTTCAGCGTTTGGAGAATTATGTGGTCTCATGACGAGCAATCCAGCCACCTTGGCAGGCAAGTGTCCAACACTGAAACAGATAAAGGAGAATATGGAGAGGAATGCCCCAGAGAGAGGGAGAAAAGACACCAAAACGCTTTAATTATGCATTCACACTTGTAGCAAGCCACTGTATAAGGTGCATGGAGTCTAACTGGGAAAATCACGCTAGTTGGAGCACATCAGGTAACCATTTACAGTAGAGCCAAGGAATCCTCAAGTTCTCTCCATTCCCTAAGATCATCTCCAGGCTTGAAGGAAGAACTGTAACTGGCTGCCCCCAGGTGCCACAATGGAACCACTTAGGACCAGTATCACAAGGCAAGTTTGAGGACTGAGAATTGTTCCTGGAGCAACTCAGACCTCTGAGGGCAACCCCTGACCTCAAAAGGAGTCCCTTGCTCTGGCTGGAGTTGAGTTGAAGGCCACAGATTTACTTTCAATATGGCAGCCCTGATGAGAAGTGGGACCTAGGAACACACATTCTGGTGTTAAGGACTTCCAGGTCTAGGGTGATTCAGTATGAGAACATTTTTTATCATAACCCACATTTTCCAAGGTTTTTTTTTTCAGGGAAGAGTTCTATAAGTAGATAAGGACACATATTAATACAGTATCTGACATAAGTAGATTAAAGAAAAAGAAATATGTTCTAAGGATACATGATTCTTAGCATAAATGAATTAAAGAAGAAAAAAATTCAAAAATAAAGTACTTTGATAAAATACTAAAATACAGGAATAGAGGAAAACTGTTTTGCCAAAATAAAAACCATCTATATTGATCTAAAATTCATATTCATGTTAATATAGAAATAAATATATCCAGTTTTACTATTATTTATATTCTAGAAATTCTATTCACTGAAAGCAAAAATAAGATAGCAATAAGATACATGTTAAAAAATAAATGATAAAAAATTTCTGAAAGTATGAATTCATAGTCAGATAACTCAAGAGAATAAGCTTGGAAATTGTTTTAATTAACAAATGTTTGACAGGTAGCCTGATGAAAGATAAATGAGTACACACACACACACACACACACACACACACACACACAGAGAGAGAGAGAGAAAGACAGAGAGAAAGGAGAGAAAGAAATTCTCATACAGTTATAATCAAGTTATAATGAAAAAACTCTAATTCATAATATCTTGAGAAATGCAGTTATAAGGAATAATTTTAATGAGAGACATCTGTGATGTATTTGAGTAAATCAATATTTTACTAGAAGTCACAAAAACTTGAATAAGTGAAAAGCAGCATCATAATCTGAGATGAGCAGCAACGTATTTTCAAAGTACTTTCAAAGTATTTTCCCAAATCAGAGAAATCCAATCCAAATCTCAGCATGTTTATTTTTTTAACCTGACAATTTGCTCTAAATGTCACCTGAAGGAAAAAGTTCATAAAGTAAACTTAATTTTGAAAATGTATATTTAAGATAACAATCTTATCACTTATCATCAGATATTAATGCATAATATAAAAATGTACAAAAAAGTATATGATACCGACAGGAACTAGACAGAAAAACTGAACAGAAGAGTCATATAGTAACACAGATTTACAAACACATGTACACACACACACACACACACACACACACACACACACTTAGTCAATAAGAGTTTTGGAGAGGAATAATAATTTTCCAAGTTATTTAGGTTCAAGGTACAATGTGAGGGATAATAATAGAAAGAACCTATGAGACCTGAGAATTAACAGTGGTAGTTTGATAATCATTGTTCCAAATTATTATCCCTAACATTTTATCTGGAACCTAAATAAGTACTAGAAATATACCAAGCACATAGTTGACAGTAAATAAATATTTGTTAAAGGTGAAAGTTAAAGGTAAAACTTAAAACCACATGAAAAATAAAAGAAGAAAATTGTATGTGATATCTATCAGCCCGGAGAGGGAAAATGTGCTAGCTACAGGAGAAAGAAGAAATCACAGGCAAGAGATAAACAGAGTTCATATGAAAACATTTTAAATGTGTATGTGACAAAATATAACAGTATAGCCTTGGAAAAGAAATCATATCAAATATAACAATATGTTTATATTTTAACTTACAGAAATGTTTATGTAATATAATGAGAAAAACACTCAACTATAACAGGCACAATAAAATTATGGACAAAAAAGAAATACAACTAATTGAAAAATTTAGAAATTGATTCTCATTAGTATAGCAGTCCCCCTTACCCAAGAGAAATATGGTTCGAGACTCCCGGGGGATACCTGAAACTGCTGATAGTTGCATACTATGATTTTTCCTGTATAAGCATAGTCCCGATAAAGTTTAATTTATACATTAGGCACAGTAAGAGATTAGCAATAAGTATTCATAAAGTAGAACAATTACAATATATTGTAATAACAGGCATGTGAATATGGTCTCTCTCTCTCTCTCGAAATATGTTATTGGACTGTACTCAACCTTCTTGTGATGATGTGAGATAATGAAATGTCTCCATGATGAGATGAAGTGAGGTGAATGGCGTCGGCATTGTGATGTAGTGCTGGGCTAGTACTGTGTACCTTCTGACGGCAGCTCAAAAGGAGGATCATCTGTTTCAGGTGATCCTGGACCATGATGATGAGGACTGCTGGGCGGATGGCATCTACAGCATGGGTACACTGAACAAAGGGGCGGGGCCGAACAGCATGACATTTCATCACACTACTCAGAACGGCACATATTTTAAAATGTGTGAATTGTTTATTTCTGGATTCTTTTTTTTTTTTTTTTGAGATGGAGTTTTGCTCTTGTTGCCCAGGCTGAAATGTGATGGCATGATCTGGGCTCATGGTAACCTTTCTACCTCCTGAGTTCAAGCAATTCTCCTGCCGCAGCCTTTCCAGTAGCTGGGATTATAGGCACCTGCTACCATGTCTGGCTGATGTTTTGTATTTTTAGTAGAGAGGGGGTTTCACCATGTTGGCTAGGCGGGTCTCCAACTCCTGTCCCCAGGTGATCCACCCTTGGCCTCCCAAAGTGCTGAGATTACAGGCATGAGCCACTGTGCCCTGCCTATTTCTGAAATTTTTATTTAATATTTTCTAACTGTGTTTTACCGCTAGCAACTAAAACTGGGGAAGGTGAAACTGTGGATAAGGAGGGATCTACTGTATTCTCTCCTGTTCTATGGGTTGTCTTTTCACTTTCTTAACAGTATCCTTCGAAACGCAAGTTTTTTTCATTTTGAAGATGCCCAATTTATATATTTTTTTATTATTTGTGTTTTAGTGTCACATTTAAGAAACCACTGCCTAACGCTTTCCATGCATTTTTAAAATGAATGCATATAGTAGAGGAATTTTCTGTAAAGACTGATTTCCTGGCTACGTGAACTCTCTGCCCATCCTATCTCCCCATTTCTGGGTAAATGTGTAGTTTCCCTGTCAAGGGAGACTTGGATAGATGCAGCACAATATAGAATCTCTAGAGATCGCAGAGTAGTAGACAAAATCCGACCAGATACCATGGCAGCACCTACCAGGAAGTTGGCACTCCTTGTGTCTTAGGTGTACCTGTGATATGATTTCTAGTAAAAAATAATCCCAACCACTGTTTTTCTACATAGGTTCTTACCATGGAAAATCAAAATGACTGGCTCCTTCAAATACATTTTATCTGCACCCTTGCCAACTCTTCACCTTGGGAACAATGAGCCTGCTTTATATATTCAACACTAGACTTTTATATAACTATGCTGATTACGAAGCTGACATTGCAGCATGCAGTAAAGCTTAGTAGATAACAATGGGTAAGGAAAGGAGAGGAATCTGTAAATGTGAAGAAGAAAGACTAGAAGGAAGTATACTAATTTTTTTGCACCAATGCTGGAGGGAATAGCTGCCTTTTACCTTTTACCTGTATTTTATAAATTACTTCAAGATAAATAAATCATGGATTTTATTAACTTGCACTGAAAACAATTTACAACCTAGTTTCAAACTCTATTCAGTATGTTTTTCAAATGTTTCCCCAGATCTGCTCCACTATCAAACTACCACTGTTAATTCCCAGGTCTCACAGGTTCTTTCTATTTTTATGCCTTTGTTCCCGATGTTCCCTTAGCCCCTAATGCTCTTCCGTCTCATCTCAGCCTGACAAAAGACTGCTCATCTTTCAACACCTAGTTCTGAGACCTTGCACCATCTCTTTGAATTCTCCACTGAAAATAAGTATTCTTTCCACTAGAGTTATTTTATAACTTTGTTCTTATCACATTTCCCTTTTTCTACCTTGCCATGGATAGAATTGTGTTTGACTGATTTCTCCTTCCAGAAATGGAAGCAACTTAGTGGCAGTGCTTAAATATTTCTGATTTTCTTCCAGTCCTTAGTAAACATTTCTTAAAACTTCACTGACCATGAAGTTGCATGATGGCATGAAAAACAGCAAAGAGGACACAGAAAGTCAAGTGGACATCCTAAAAAAATTGTGAGCACTGGTACTTCTGCATTGGATCATTCCTTTTGCAAAAAAGCTGCTGTTCCCTGCCATATGGGGCAAGCACAGGACATGACTATGTGTCTGCAGCATGCAAGACCACCACTGTTTGAATTCAACTTACATTACAAATAAGAAAGAAGCTGTAATGCAAGCAAGTCACTTCCCTCTGATAGCTGGCTAGAAACCTTTCCTCATCTGCAGCAATTCCTGGGAGTGGCAGGTTTTTTGCTAATAATGATAAAACTCATAATGTTAGTTCTTCAGAACAAGATAATCACCAGGTACCATAATTACCGCTCACACTTGATACAACTCAAACTAGCGGAAGCTGTGACTTCCTAAGAGCCATGCATTTAGCCCTCAATGCAGTCGGTACTCAAGTCTGAGTCATCTGACATCATGGCCACTGTTTTCTCTGCTATCTCTCATTCATTGCCTTCAAAAACTCTTGAGAAATGGAAAGTGATCGGCATGGGCCAATGCTTCATTGAAAGTCTATGGTGGAACAAGGAAGAGGAAGACAGAAATAGTAAGATATCGTTCTAACTCTCCTCATTCAAGAGATTTGTAAATATAATTACACCTTCTAGCAATGAGCAAAAAGCAGTCCTCTGCCAGTTTAAATGGGATCTACCTATTAGATTTCAATTAATAGTGTATAGAATAGTCTGAATAACAGTTAAAATGGTGACACATTTTCAGGCATTGGATCACTGAAATGGGGCAGGTCTTTAAAAGTACATGAATGTATTTTCTTGAAATTATGCTGCCCTGTGGTCTCATGACAAACTGAACTCTCATTCATTCATTCTCATTTAACAAACATCTACTGGGAACATCTACAGGGTGCCATGTGCTGAGCAGTGTCTCAGTTGTATATAAAGCTTCAAAAAGTTCCTGAACCCCAATTTAAGGACCTTTATCCAGAAGGTGCAAGTATCTTGTCCTCCTTGAAGTTGAAAGGAGAGGGGATTAACAAGCACAGGAGCTAAATAACAGCTTCAGAAATTAACAAATAAGCTTCTCTATGGACAGCCTAATCTTCTGGAATCAGCTTATTTACATAAGTGATTCTGAACCGAATTAGCTAATAAGCTACCTCCAGAGCCATGATTGAATTGGCTTCAGGACAGGTACCTTCTGTCGAAAGGAGAAATGTGTTCGAAGCACAGGTGCCCTGCCTTTCCCCCTCTCCCAGTAGAATTTCTTTTCTGTTTGACTTTAAATTATCCCAAGTGCCATCATCTAAAATCATGTCTATTGAAACTGATGTTTTAAAGCTGATCAACTTCCACATCCACACAGAACTGGAGCTATAACAGCGATGTTGGCAAACATCTGTCTCTAACCAATAATTACCGGCAGGCATGAAGAGTTGTTTTTACAAAACGGAATAGTCTATCTTTGTATTTCACCTTCAGGACTTGTCCTTGTTATGCTGAGAAGCAAACACTACACTGCAGACTTCCTCCAAAGGTTTCCTTCCCACCCCTGCCAGATGGTACCCAAATAAATGGACGTGCCATGCAAATACAGAAGGAGTGAGTCAGGGAGTTGGCTACTGAGAAATTGAACAAGGGAGACACGGAAGTATGTGAGAGTCCAGGAGTTTGAGTGTGGGTGGGAAAATGCTGGGAGTAACCTGATTAGAAGAGAGCAGGCCTGATTCTAGATGGATTAGTGGTCATCTGGAGAGCAGGTCAAGGAGAGGGGCTAACAGGAGCCTGGGGCTCACCACCTGGGAACGGTCCATGCTAGACATGGAGCAGCTTGAAACAGGAAGAGCTGGGCAAAGTGATAGGGACACTGCCATAGAGGTGGGTCTATGCCAGCATGGGGATAGAATGTGAGTAAAATTAAGAACATCTTCCATTTAAGATAATTAGGTAGAGAGAAACAGGGGCTAAAAGAGCTTGATTTAGAAGGCAAACAGGATGCTCTAGCATAAAAGCATTATCCTTTAAGATCCAAATTAAACTGGACATAGCTGGCCTTTAAATCTAGTTGAATACAATTTATACTCTGATAGATGCCTTACTGAAATGAAGAGGCTTTATTTAAGCCAGAAAGAATGGTTACCAATGCCTCATGCAAAACACTGGATTTCATTCAGAAATATACCAAGTGTTCAGTAAAAAATATTAATTCTGTATCTGTAAGAAAGGATAAATCTGTCCAAAAGATTCTTCCTAATATTCTGATTCTTTCCTATTTCCTACTCAAGTACCAAACAGGGAGAATAAAAATAAAATCAATGTACCTTTTTCATTGAAACCTAGATATTTTAGATTTTGTTTAGCTCTTCTAGTTCCAATTATTTCTCTGATATCATGGCAGATATTGTATGTTGTCTAATTTAACACGCATCTAAAATCTCCTTTTCTATAAATTATAAAATATTCAAATCCCCAGACTCCCTTGCAGGTCAGGATGATTATGTAACTCAGGCATTGCCAATAAAGTGTAAGACATTTCTGGAGAGGGTTGTCTTTCTTGATTCCTAAATGGCTACTTACCGAGACTTCTTGCAACCTGAAAAAGTATACAATAATAACCTATTTGTTTATTTCACATTGTCAGGTTTTAGACATTTTGCAGCTCAATGTATTAGTGACTGTCATAGATAGTCTTGTCAGCTCAAGCCACTATAACAAAATACCATAGACTGCGTGGCTCATGCAACAGAAATTTATTATCTCACAATTCTGGAAGCTGGAAGTCCAAGATCAGCATGCTGGCATTGTTGAGTTCTAGTCAGAGCTCTCTTCCTGCCTTGCAGACAGCTACCTTTTCACTGTGTTTTCAAAAAGCAGAGAGAGAGAGAGAGCTCTCTAGTTCTTCTTATAGAGGGACTAATCTCATCATGAAGGCCCAACCCCATGACTTCCTCTAAACCTAATTACTTTCCAAAGGCCCATCTCCAAACACCATCACATTGAGGCTAAGACTTCAACACACAGATTCGGTGGTGAGGGACAAACCCTCAGTCCATAAATTCCATTTGTGATAGTTAATTTCATGGTTCAACTTGTCTGGTGCCCCGACATTTTATCAAACATTATTCTGGGTATGTCTGTGAGAGTGTCTGGAGATGAGATTGATGTTTGAACTCACAGACTGAGTAAAGCAGATGGCCCTCCCTAATGTGAGTGGACCAGCCTCATCTAATCAATTGAACACAAGAAGAGAACACAGAGGCTGAGTAAGAGGAAACTCCTCCTGCTTGACTGCTTTGAGCTGGTACATGGGTCTTTTCCCGCCTCAGACTTGGACTGTGATATTGAGTTTTCGCAGGTTTTGAGCCTGCAAGCTTCCTCACTGAAACTAGACATCAGCTCTGCTCATCAGTCCACTGTTTGAAGGAATTTGAGTACTATTTTCTGGTTTGCAACTTATAAAATACACACACACACACACACACACACACACACACACACACACACACACAAGTACATAAACACAGATACTTTTTTTTCATCAACTTTTAAGTTCTAGGGTACATCTGCAGGATGTGCAGGTTTTTTAAATAGGTAAACAAAACACAGACACATTTTTTAAATAGTTTGTTAAGAGCCAATTCTATTTGTGATTAAATTCCAAGTTGACTATGGGGACAAGTGAGAATTTTACTCTAGTATTTGGTGACAAGAAAAACATTGCCTGAGGATGTAACACATTTAGAGAAGTGGTCATAAGCTTGCTCTCTGAAATCACTTGTAATAGATATGCTTCAATACCTTGCCACTTATGGATCACCTGAGGTCAGGAGTTCAAGACCACCCTGGCCAATATGGTAAAACCCCATTGCTATAAAAAATACAAAAATTAGCTGGGTGTAGTGGCACATGCCTGTAATCCCAGCTACTTGGGAGGCTGAGGTAGGAGAATCACTTGAACCTGGGAGGTAGCAGTTTCAGTGAACCAAGATTGTGCTTCTGTACTCTAGCCTGGGAGACAGAGTGAGACTCCATCTCAAAAGGGGGAAAAAAAATACCCTGCTACTCAGAAAATAATAAATATTGGAATTTTTATTTCCCCTTCTGTGAATCATTTTCCTCATCTATAAAATGGGGCAATGCCCTACCACACTGAGCTACCGAGAAGCTTAAAGGAAATTTTCTATGTGATAATAACCTTATTCACACTAACGTATGATTTTTTTCTGCTTTCTTAACTGATTTTTATAATCCAATTTAACTGACCTTATTTTTCAAATTATTCAAGGAAATGTATAAGGAATGACTGAGCAGATAAAGATGCCTTCCTGTAAATGCATTTTGTTAGTTTGCATAGTATCTAGTGACCAAGAATTCCAGGAAATATCCTCGGTTTCCCTACTTACATTATTTGACACAAGAACAATTGTGGCTCAAAATGTCTCACTTGAACAACTTAATACCCACAGCCAGTATGACTGCAAGGATGCATTATGCTTTACATGACTTTCAGTTCTTTATCTTTTCACTAAACTGAAACCCCAAGTGTCTCTTCCAGAGTACAAAAATAGAAGAGATTCATTCCCAATCTCAAATGTACCACCTTGTATTTTTTTCCCTACACATTTCTAAGTCATCATGAAAACAATGGCTTTTGAATCAGCATGGTGCTCCTGCTCTCAATATTGCTTTATAAAAAGGTTGAGGACCATTACCTCCTGAAGTCAAAGGAAGTTGAAAGAGTGTGTCAGAGGTGGGGAAGAAGAGAGATAGGTAGAATAAAATAAAACTCTGATGACCTCACTCAAGGACTATAATCGGGAGAGCTTTCAAATTACAGCGAGGTACAAAAGAGGCAATCCCCAAAGCAGTTTGTCAACGTTTTTTGTGCTAAAATAATGCGCCTGGAGATTTTTCTTTTCGATCGCGCACAGATCAAACTTAGTTCAAGCAGTGGGTAATTCTAGCATTTTCAAATACACAAGACACTATCTCACCTCTCGCAACATCTAAAGTAGACACCCCGCAGGTAGAAATGGCACTGGCATGCAGTGGGTATCATTACTGTTGGCGGCTACCAGCTGCCTCTCCAAATACAGTATTTCAAAGCAGCAATTTCAAATCATGCCATATAAAGTTTCTAGCTCTGCTTTTAAGTTATTTTCTATTTGTTATCATCCAAGCAGAAAGTCTGCAATAAATCACTTTTGCTATTAATGTTTATCTGACTTCTGTTCAGGAGAGAAAAGACATATAGTCAGTTGCCATGTACTTTGTTGGTATTCAGGTAAAATCTCGAGTACAAATCTTTGATACATCTCAAACAACCAAGGAAGAGGCAGCAGTAAGGCATATAAATAAACCAGCATCATTTCATTATCCATTTGTTCAGACAGCTTGGAGTCCTGGCACGTCTCCTTGAGCGTGGCAATCCCTGAGTTGTAAGAGTAGGCTCCTGTCTACCACAGTGCCTGCCACGGGTCCTCTCACCACTCCAGAATCACTACACTCAGCAGTGTTTTGTGCACAGTAACTCACAAAACCCACACACAAAACAAAGGAATGGATTCCCTTTCAATTTATAACATACAAGGAAGAAGCTATCTTCACGGAGAGATTTTGAAGAAAGGATGTGCACGGAACAGCAGTGTCTGACCCACCCATGCCCCACCTGTAGGAGAGGGCAGCACATCCCATCCTAGAAAAAAAGGGGGTGAATGATGACTGGGGTCCAAAGGCCGCAACATCAGTGCTGGCTCTGCTCCTTCTTACCTTTGTGTCCTTTGCCAAGTCACTTCCCCTCGCTGAGGCTCAGTTTCATGAAGTCTAAATGCAGACTGATAATAAAACAAACATAAAAATGCACTAGGTCCTTGTGTGTGTTAAGCAATATGCAAGACACTTCATTTGAAGTATCGCTTCCAATTTTTCAAGCCACCCTATGAGAGTCATGTTATTATCGCTAATTTATAAATCGAAACTGAGGGTTAAACAGATGCAATAATTTGTCTAGGTAATATATGAAGTATGTAATATATGCAGATTTGAATGAGGCTCCACATGTCTCCCAAACCCATCTCTCTGAGAGGAACACTGCCCCTGTAGAGATGATATTCTTCCTCCTTCCCCCAGGTAGTCATGAAAATCCCATGAAAGCAGGTGTAAAAACTGCCCTAAATGTATAGTGTGAGTGTCACCTAGCTTTGTAGAGTGTCTTCATATAATAGGTTACCAACAATTACAGGAAAACGGAGGGGAAGAAGAAGGGAAGGAAGGAGAATGGGGAAATGGAGGGGAAGGGGATCCTTTTTGTAAGAGGAAAGAAAAGACGAGGTAAAGACAACTTAGGTCAGAGTAGTCTTTGATTCCAAGGATGAGTAAATAATCACAGCCAAGGGTTTAGTAAAGGGTGATTCATTAATCTAGAATCCTAAATACTATAAGAGGAGAAAAGTCCAGAAACAGCCATGATCAGGAGAAGCTGGCTGCTGCTGTGGAAAGTGTTTCCAGTGCATGGTGCCCCATGGGTAACCCCACAGCATCCCTGGGACCTCCTGGAGAATACCGTTTCCAGCAATGCCATGATATGATTCCGTAACTGCAGTGAGTTGGTGCCAAAAGGAAAACCCTTCTTTCACACAAAGTTGGCCCCATCTCATGCCCAAAAGGAAAGCTCACCAACCACAATAATTGACCAGTGGCTTCTGCTCAAAAGAAGAATGTAGCCTTCAGGAGCCGAATTACACGGTTACAGTGTTTCCCAGCCATTAAGGTCCATTCAGCAGCATATTATGAGGGCTTTTGCTCCCCTTCTGGAAGAGAGCCCTGACAAGTCACAAGTATTTGAAATGTTCTCCAAGATGATTTCTAGCAGCTCTTACTAATCTATACAGCATGCCCAATTGGGCAGAGGGAGAAGAGGGGACTCCCTGCCTGCTTGGCTTTGTGTTGTTTTAATCTGATGACCTTCCAGAAAAGATAACTTGGGGAAAAATGCCTTTATCATTATTTGGCATTCTCTTCTTATTTCTATGGCTTTGGAATGGTAGTTTGCACTTAATTGATTCCTAGTTTCTCTTTTCCACTTGAAACAGAGGGTCACCTAATCACCCAGTGAAGAGCTTTTCTTGGAATTTGACCACAGAAGTTATATATATATGCATTATATATATATAATATATTTGTGTGTGTGTGTGTGTTGTATTATATATATATTTTATAATACATATTAGAGATAGAGAAATGTATGTGTGCATTTATATACAGCATTTACATATACTTTATATCTATATATACACATTGCATATGTATACATATTCCACAAACACACATGCATATATACACACACAGCAAAAGCAAGAGTGATTCTTAAAATCTAAGAAAACTGTGTATTCCCAGTTTCCTTTCAAATTAAAAAAAAATGTGTGTGTGTGTGTGTGTAGTGAATGTGTATAATCTTTTTTTAAATAGATGTTGTTTTTTAGAGTAGTTTCAGGTTCACAGAAAAATTAACCAGAAAGTTCAGATAGTTCTCATATGTCCCCTGCCCCAACCCACACATGCACACACTCCCCACTATGAATATTTGCCACCAAAGTGGTACATTTGTTATGTGTGATGAACCTGATTTGACACATCATTATCACCCAGACTCCATCATTTACATTAGGGCTCACTCTTGATGTTGCACATTCTATGGATTTGGGCAAATATATAAGGACAGGTACCTACCACTGTAGTCTTTAAAAAAAAAAAATAGCCATTTAAAAAAAAAAATAGCCAGAGTCATTTGGCCTTGGTGGCTCCATGTACATGACAGGGAGCCAGAGAGGCCTGCTTTACCCCAGCAGCAGCGCCCATGGCAGCTCTGAGAGTCCCAGAAGGTGGACCATGTTGGCAGAGCTACTGCACCTCATGCAGTAGCAGGACTAGCTGCAGGGAATAAAACCAACAAACTTAAATGTCCCAAGCTCAAAATATAAATCTGTCCAAAACCAGAAATAGAAAATTGAGCGTCTTTGTCAAAAAATCAGTGACTCCTGGAAAGGAACAGATGATGAGAGCCAGAGAGAAACTACATGAGAGAATCAAAGATATCAAGTGGGCTGAGCTAGAATGTCTGTAGCTCCTGCTCACTATTTTGTAGTGCAGCTCAAATAAGGTTTTTGTTTGAGAACTCATGTTTCTTTGAAGGCATGGGCTGACTCAATCTCTGGGCTGTAAGAGGTATTAGCATTTACACAAGCAAAAACAGGCATTTGTCTAATAGGAGCTCCAGGAGATCAGAATAGAGACAATGGGGCTGGGCATAGTAGCTTGTACTTGTAATCTCCACACTTTGGGAGGCTAAGGCAGGTGGATTGCTTGAGCTCAGGAGTTCAAGACCAACCTGAGCAGCATGGCAAAACCCCATCTCTACCAAAAATACAAATATTAGCCTGGTGTGGTGGCACATGTCTGTGGTTCCAACTACTTAGGAGGCTGAGGCAGGAAGATTGTGTCAGCCTAGAAGGAAGAGGTTGCAGTGAAATCCAAGATCATACCACTGCACTCCAGCCTGGGCGATAGAGCAAGACTATCTCAAAAAAAAAAAAAAAAGAATAGAGAGAATGAAAGATAATATTTAGAAAATTCCTGAGAAATTTCCAGAATTAATGACACAAATCCTTACATATAAAAAGCATTTCAAGTTCTGAGAAAAATGAATGAAAAATAAATCTACACCAATATGCATAATAGTGAAATTGCAAAAATTATAAAACAAAAACAATCTTAACACTAACTAGAGAGAAGAGATAAGACCCATAAAGCAGCCCACCCGATTCTGCCAAAGGACCCACCTAGAGACACAATACAGTCATGTGTCATGTGTCACTTAAGGATGGAGATAGGTTCTAAGAAATATGTCTGTAGGCAATTTTACCACTGTGCAAACATCATAGCATGTACTTACACAAACCTAGATGGTATAGTCTTCTACATGCCTAGGCTACATGATGTAGCCTATTGCTCCTAGGCAACAGACCTCTGTAGCATGTTACTGTACTGTAGGCAATTGTATCACAATGGGAAGTATTTGTGTATCTAAACATATCTACACATGAAAAAGGTATAGTAAAAATATATTGTAATCTAAAGGGACCACTGTTGTATATACAGTCTATCACTGACCAAAATGTTGTTATTTGGTGCATGACTGTATCTTCAACATGCCGAGGGAAGATATGGTCAATCCAGATGGTATACCATGAACTACCATTCAAGTGTGAGGATAAAATGAAGACATTGTAGACAGGCACTCGGAGTTTACCTCCCACAAACTCTCTCACTGAAAGTCCCATTAAAGCAGGGGCGTTTTCTGTCTTCTTCCCCACTACAATCAATATTTGTTCAAAGACGGAAAAGACAGGCTCCCAAAGGATATGCTTCAGTCACATGAAAATTGAACCCAGAAAGATGGAGCCAGTTGCCAGTGGTGAGCAAAGAAACGTGTAAACATGTTGGCAAATCTAGATGAGCAAAGAATGTAAAAAAAAATAATAATTATAAAACCAACTAGTGGTTGGACAAAAAATGCAGAACCATAAATTATTGGACAAAAATGACCTAGAAGCTATAAAGAGGTAATCAGAGTGCAACAGTGTAATGTTCTCAATAGAACAATTGAGGCATTGAGGCTTTGGTGTCCTGTCAGTCAGGTATGCAACACTGAGCAAGGAATAACCTTGTTTGAATCAGTAAAATTTGGGAAATGTGATTAACTGGAAAAATATAAATTTAAAAAAAAATCAAGGGGCAACTACTGAAAGAACAGAAGACATGACATAACTCTAGAACTACTAGTACTAGAAAGAGGAAGAAAGAATGCAGAAAACTCAAGCAGTTTAATGGAAACTATAAAGGTGGGGGAAACAGTAAATAGAATGCAAAACACACAAGATGAAACCAATCCAAACATGAATCAAAATATAGTTAAAGGTGGCAAAACATTTGGTAATGTTCTAGAGCTTGTAAAGTGCTTCTCACACATAAAGTTGGTGCTTCAGATCTTTACCATTTTTAAAGCACCCCCTGACTACTACGTATTTTTGCTTACCCCAGCAAGTGTCTTCTATTCATTCTTAGCAGGCTGCTACCTAGATGACTGGAGCTACTCTACCCAAGTGAGTGGAGTGCCCTGGAGTGATAGGAGTATGCAAGGCACCTGCTGTCAGGCTGGTGGCCTGGAATGACTCTGTGTAACTGGCACTGCAGAGTTTCCTGGAGGGGTCAGACTGAAATTTCTCCCTCTCTAGACTTTGGCTCAGACCACACCCTTGCTGGGAGCTCTTGTCCTTTCTGCCTCCCCTGGCCTCCTGCCTTACAGGTATCTGGGCTTCCCTGTGAGCACTTCCCAAATAAGCACTGGCGTATGAAACCTTCACTCTAAGGTCTGCTTTTGGGGAATCTAACCTGACTCAAAGTTCTACCTTAGCACATTTACTAAACAGAGAATTTTATATTCCTCTGAAAAGTACCCATCACTGAACATAAACTTAGTAAAACGGATGAGTGATTTCAACACACAAGAAAACATAATAAATAGGGAAGGGAGAAAAATCCACACTATTCTGGCTGCCATCTTAGCTAGCAGACATTGGCTTTTGCTAAAGGACTTTACTGCTCACATTATTACTGTAAAAATAAATTTTATTTTATGCTTTTGGTAAAGAAAGACATTCTACCATTGGTGTAGTCTTTCTCAGTCTTCACTAGCACTCCCTTGCTCTATGAAAGAAAATGTCAACACCTTAGGAGGCTATGCAGAAACCACAGAGAAGTATGTGTATTCCCACAAAGAGTCATTTAGCTACTGGAACACTAGATTTTTCTTCCATATCTTATCTTTAGAAACCTGACTTGACTTTCATATTCAAATTAGAATTGGACTGTAAAAGTGTCAACATTGCTTTAAGGCCGGTCAGATGACAAGCTGTTTTTCCTTATACCTTTATCTCCCATTTAATATCTTTTAATAATTATAATTTTATGAAGCCCACAAATTATTTTGTAATAAATTATGATGGTAGTATACTCATCAACTTCTGGCATGCAAAAGGAGAATCCACCTTCTAGGACACAAAGTGTGGGTATTTATAAAAATGATGTCTTATATTGGATTTGAGGTATAATTTATATACACTGAAATGTAGAGTTCTAAAGGACACAGTTTAATGTGGTTTTAACAAATGTATACACCTGTTGTAACCAATGCAAGATATAAGGCACTTCTATCACTCAAGAAAGTGCCTTCCCACACCTTCCAGCAGTATTCACAATCTTTAAGTAAACACTGTTCTTACTCCTTTCTTCATAGTGTGGTTTTTCTGTTCTAGAGTTTCACAGATATAAAACTAAATCATGTAGTCTTTTTTGTCTGACTTCCTTTACTTGGCATATTGTTTTTGTGATTCATCCATATTGTTTTACATATCAGTAATTTATTCATTTTTATTTCTTTTTTTTATAATATCTTAAGTTCTGGGGTACATGTGCTGAACATGCAGGTTTGTTACAGAGGTAACAAACCACATGTTACAGAGGTATACATGTGCCACTGTGGTTTCTGCATCCATCCCCCATCATCTACATTAGGTATTTCTCCTAATGATATCCTTTCCCCAGCCCCCAATACCCTGGTAGTCCCCCAGTAGACTCCCACCCCCCGACAAGGCCTGGTGTATGATGTTCCCCTCCCTGTGTCCTTGTGTTCTCATTGTTCAACTCCTACTTATGAATGAGAACATACAGTGTTTGGTTTTCTATTCTTGTGTCAGCTGAGAATGATGGTTTCCAGCTTTACCCATGCCCCTGCAAAGGACAAGAACTCACCCTTTTTGTGGCTGCATAATATTCCATGGTGTGTATGTGCCACATTATCCTTATCCAGTCTATCATTGATGGGTATTTGTGTTGGTTCTAAGTCTTTGCTATTGTAAACAGCGCTGCAATAAACATACCCCATGTGCATGTGTCTTTATAACAAAATGATTTATAATCATTTGGGTGTATATCCAGTAATGAGATTGCTGGGTCAAATGTTATTTCTAGCTCAAGATCCTTGAGGAATCACCACACTGTCTTCCACAATGGTTGAATTAATTTCACTCCCACCAATAGTGTAAAAGTGTCCTGTTTCTCCATGTCCTCTCCAGCATATGTTGTCTCCTGATATTTTAATGATCGCCATTCTAACTGGCATGAGATGGTGTCTCATTGTGGTTTTAATTTGCATTCCTCTAATGACCAGTAATGATGAGCTTCTTTTCATGTTTGTTGGCTGCATAACTGTCTTCTTTTGAGAAGTGTCTGTTCATATTCTTCACCCACTTTTTGATGGGGTTTTTTTCTTGTAAATTTGTTTGACTTCTCTGTAGATCCTGGATATTAGCCATTTTTGTCAGATGGGTAGATTACAAAAATTTTTTCCCATTCTGTTGGTTGCTGGTTCACTCTAATGATAGTTTCTTTTGCTATGCAGCTCTTTAGTTTAATTAGATCCCATTTGTCTATTTTGGTTTTTATGACCATTACTTTTGGTATTTTAGTCCTGAATTCCTTGCCCATGCCTATGTTCTGAATGGTATTGCCTAGGTTTTCTTCTAGGGTTTTTATGGTGTTAGGTCTTGTGTTTAAATCTTTAATCCATCTGGAGTTGATTTTTGTACAAGGTGTAAGGAAGAGATCCAGTTTCAACTTTTTGCATATGGCTAGCCAGTTTTCCCAACACTATTTATTAAATAAGGACTCCTTTCCGCATTGCTTGTTTTTGCCAAGTTTGTTAAAAATCAGATGGTTGTATATGTCTAGTGTTATTTCTAAGGCCTCTTTTCTACTCCATTGGTCTATATCTCTGTTTTGGTATGATTACCATGCTGACTTGATTACTGTAGCCTTGTAGTACAGTTTGAAGCTAGGTAGCATGATGCCTCCAGCTTTTTTTTTTTTTTTTTTTTGCTTAGGATTGTCTTGACTATGCGAGCTTTTTTGGTTTCATATGAAGTTTAAGGTTTTTTTTCCAATTCTGGGAAGAAAGTCAATGGTAGCTTGATAAGAATAGCACTGAATCCATAAATTACTTTAAGCAGTATGGCCATTTTCACAATATTGATTCTTCCTAACCATGAGCATGGAATGTTTTTCCATCTGTTTGTGTCCTCTCTTATTTCCTTGAGCAGTGGTTTGTAGTTCTTTAAGAGGTCCTTCACATACCTTGTTAGTTGTATTCCTAGGTATTTTATTCCATTTGTAGCACTTGTGAATGGGAGTTCATTCATGTTTTGGCTCTAAGTTTGTCTGTTATTGGTATATAGGAATGCTTGTGATTTTTGCACATTGATTTTGTATCCTGAGACTGTTGAAGTTGCTTATCAGCTTAACAAGATTTTGGTTTTTGTTGGTTTTTTTTTTTTTTTTTTTGCTTTCCATTTGCTTGGTAAATCTTACTTCATCCCTTTAGTTTGAGCCTATGTGTGTCTCTGAATGTGAGATTGGTCTCCTGAATACAGCATACCAATGGGTCTTGACTCTTTATCCAATTTGCCAGTCTGTGTCTTTTGACTGCGGCATTTAGCCCACTCACATTTAAGGTTAATTTTGTTATGTGTGAATTCGATCCTGCCATTTAATGCTAGCTTGTTGTTTTGCTCATTAGTTGATTCAATTTCTTAATAGTGTCGATAGTCTTTACAATTTGGTATGTTTCTGCAGTGGTTCATACTGGTTGCTCTTTTCCATATTTAGTGTTTTCTTCAGGAGCTCTTGTAAGGCAGGCCTGGTGGTGACAAGATCTCTCAGCAGTTTCATGTCCATAAAGGATTTTCTTTCTTTTTTGTTTATGAAGCTTAGTTTGGCTGGATATGAAATTCTGGATTGAAAATTTTTTTCCTTAATGATGTTGAATACTGGCCCCACTCTCTTCTGGCTTGTAGTGTTTCTGCCAAGAGATATGCTGTGAGTCTGATGGGCTTTCCTCTGTGAGTAACCCGACCTATCTCTCTGATTGCCCTTAGCATTTTTTACTTCATTTCAACCCTGGTGAATCTGACAATTGTGTGTCTTGGAGTTGCTCTTCTTGAGGAGTATCTTTGTGGTATCTTCTTGAGGAGTATCTTAGTCTCTGTATTTCCTGAATTGGAATGTTGGCCTGCCTTGCTGGATTGGGGAAGTTCTCCTGGTTAATATCCTGAAAAGTGTTTTCCAAGTTGGTTTCATTCTATGTGTCACTTTCAGGTACATCAATCAAACGTAGATTTGGTCTTTTCACATAATCCCATACTTCTTGGAGGCTTTGTTCATTTCTTTTCACTCTTTTTTTCTGTTCTTGCCTTCTCATTTTATTTTATTGAGTTGATCTTCAATCTCCAACAAGTCATTTATGTTCTACTCTATGCTGGTTATTCTAGTTAGCCTTTCATCAGCCTTTTTTCAAGGTTCTTAGTGTCCTTGCATTGGGTTAGAACATGCTCCTTTAGCTTGGAGAAGTTTGTTGTTATCTACCTTCTGAAGCCTGCTTCTGTCAATTCGTCAAACTCATTTTCCATTCAGTTTTGCTCCCTTGCTCGTGAGGAGTTGTGATCCCTTGGAGGAGAACAGTTGTTCTGGTTTTTGGAGTTTTCAGCCTTTTTGCCCTGGTTCCTTCCCATCTTTGTGATGGGAAGACACCTTTGGTCTTTAAAGTTGGTGACCTTTTGATGGGGTCTCTGAATGGATGTCCTTTCTGTTGATGTTGAAGCTATTTCTGTTTTTTAGTTTTCCTTCTAACAGTCAAGCCCCTCTGCTGCAGGTCTACTGGAGTTTGCTGGAGATCTACTCCAGACCTGCTTGCCTGGGAATCACCAGTGGGCACTTCAGAACAGCAAAGATTGCTGCCTGTTCCTTCCTTTGGTAGCTTCATCCCAGAAGGGTACCTGACAGATGCCGGCCAGAGCTTTCCTGTATGAGGTGTCTGTCAGCCCCTGCTGGGAGGTGTCTCTCAGTCAGGATACACAAGGGTCAGGGAGCCACTTGAGGAGGCAGTCTGTCCCTTATCAGAGCTCGAGCACTGTGCTGGAAGATCTGTTGCTCTCTTCAGAGCTGCCGAGCAGGGACATTTAAGTCTGCTGAAGCTGTACCCACAACCACCCCTTTCCCAGGTTCTCTGTCCCAGGAAGGGGGGGGGGGAGCTTTATTTGTAAGTCCCTGATGGGCTGATGCCTTTTTTCAGAAATGCCTTGCCCAGCAAGAAAGGAGTTTAGTGACACAGTCCGCCTGCAGCAGACTTGCTGAGTTGCTGTGGGCTCCACCCAGTCACTGTGTAAACTTCCCTGGGACTTTGTTTATTCAGGCAAGGTTAAAACCACCTAACCAGAGCCTCAGCAATGGCAGATGCCCCTCTCCCCACAAACCTTAACTGTTCCAGGTGGAGCTCAGACTGCTGTGCTGGCTGTGAGAATTTCAAGCCAGTGGCTGTTAGCTTGCTAGTCTTTCTGGGGGTGGGACCTGTGGAGCCAGATCAGCTCCCTGGCTTCTGCTCTCTACTTCAGAGGAATGAGTGGTTCTGTCTTGCTGGCATTACAGGCACCACTGGGGTATGAAAAAAAAAACTGCAGGGTCTAGCTCAGTGTCTTTCCAAATGGCCACCCAGTTTTGTGCTGGAAACCCAGGGCGCTGGTGTTGTAAGCATCTCAGGAAATCTCTTGGTCTGTGGGTTGTGAAAAGCATGGGAAAAGCACAGTATCTGAGCCAGAGTACCAGAGTGCCAGGAAAAGTCCCTAATGGCTTCCCTTGGTAGGAGAAGTTCTCCAGCCCTTTGCACTTCCTGGGTGAGGTGATGTCCCACCCTGCTTTGTCTCACCCTCCGTGGGCTGCACCCACTCTCTAACGAGTCCCAGTGAGAAGAATAAGGTACCTCAATTGGAAATGTGGAGATCACCTGCCTTCTGGGTTGCTCTTGCTGGGAGCTGTGTACTGGGAGCTGTTCTTATTCAGCCATCTTGGCAAGAATCCCCTATTCCTTTTTCTTTCTAAGCCATATTCATTAAATGAGTTATCTCACAATTTTTTTTATCCATTCTTCTGTCAATGGATATTTTTGGTTGTTTTCAGTTTAGGGCCATTATGAATCTGCTGAGGGTAACATTTTTGTACAGGTTTTTTTTCTGTGAACACAAGTTTTTATTTCTCTTGGGAAAATATCTAGATCACAGTACGTGTGTGTGTGTGTGTGTGTGTGTGTATAAAAGTGGATAAGAAATCTCCAAAGAGAATTTCAAGGTGCACTTTTCACCATTTAAAATTCCCAGTGGTGGCATGGCATGGTGGCTTATGTCTGTAATCCCAGCACTTTGGGAGGCCAAGGCAGTTGGATCACTTGAACCCAGGAGCTCAAGACCAGCCTGGCCAACATGGCAAAACTCCATTTCTACTAAAAATACAAAAAAAAATTAGCCAGGTGTAGTAGTGCATGCCTGTAATCCCAGCTACTTAGGAGGCTAAGGCATGAGAATTGCTTGAACCAGGGAGGTGGAGGCTGCAATGAGCTGAGATCATGCCACTGTATTTCAGCCTGGGCAACAAAGTGAGACCTGTTCAAAAAAAAAAAAAAATCCCAATGGCACTGCATGAGAGGTCTCACCCTTTCCAACATTTGATATTTTCAGTAGTTTTAATTTGTGCCCTCTAATGGGTATGTAATGATTTAAATTGCATTTCTCTGATGAGTGCTTATATCAAGTAATTTTCCTTGTGCCTAACGGCCATTTTTTGTGAAGTGTCTATTCAAGCCTTTCACCCATTCTTAATTGGGCTTCCTATTTTTTTATTGTTGCATTGTAAGATTTCTTCATATGTTTTCGATAGAAGTTTTTTGGTCAAATATGAAATCTGCAAATATGTTCTCCCATCCTGTGGCTTGTTTTGCCATTCTCTTAATGATGTCTTTTACAGAGTAAAATTTTTAGTTTTGATGAAATTCAACTTTTCTTTCCTTTTATGGTTGTGCTTTCTGTTCCTAAGAATTTTTATGTACTCCAAGCCTGCAATGATAATTATTTTTTGTTTTCTTTTAGAAACTTTATAGATTTAGCTTATATATTTATGTCTATGGTCCATCTCAAATTTATTTTTGTATATACTGTGAAGTAGAGGTCAGACCTCTTTCTTTTTCATGGGGATAACCAGTTATTCCTGCATCATTGGTTGAAAAAAATTTCCTTTCATCAAGTCACTTTGGCATAATATTTTTGTCAAACATACTTGACCATATAAGTTTGGATCTATTTTTGGGCTTTCTATTCTATTCCATAAATCTGTCTATCCTTATGCAAATACTACACTGTCTTAATTTCTATAGCTTTATAATAAGTCTTGACATAAGGCAGAGTAAATCCTTCAACATTATTCTTTTTAAAAATTGTTGTAGCTATCACAGGTCCTTTGACTTTCATATACATTTTAGAATCAGCTTATAAATTTCTACCAAAGGTTTTACTGGGATGTGTAGAACCTATAAATAAATTTAGGGAGGATTGGTATTTTAACAGTATTGTCTTTTTTCTTACTATTACTCTAAAAATAAACAACTAAAACACCTGGATTTTAAAACTTGAAATAGAAAGTAGATGTGGGTGCAAAGTTTCCTAAGTTTTAATGGAAATTTGATTACTTGTTCAAAAATTAGCTTCCTAAAATCAAGTTTTGTAGCAAAGGGAACAAATTGCAACTCATTACCAGGAGACTTTAAAATAAATGTCTTAGGATTTTCTCTCTGGACCTATGCCTTAACCTTCCCTTTTCATTTAACAAATATTTATTGAGTGCCTGCTATGTGTCAAGCACTGCTCTCGGCACAGAGAACACTGCTATGACCAAAACAGACTAAAATCTCTGCCTTTATGGAGATTGCATTTTTAGTGAAGACTTTCCAACACCTCCATGCTGAAAACCTTTGGAAGTGGTCCCCAGCACATCAACATTATTCCAAACTACTACATTTTGGAACACATAAAGCATGACACTAAAATAAGTGTGTGTGTGTGTGTGTGTGTGTGTGTGTGTGTGTGTACATACAAGATTCTCAAACTTGCTCCCTTATGATTTTAGGATAGGAATATTTTTGACATTGGCTTTTTGTAGAAGAGCATGGCTCCATCCAGTTCAAGAAAAAATAAAGGCAATTTCCAGAAGCTGTGAATGTTGGCTTCTTTATGGTTTTCATATACAGAAGGCATTCTTATGACAGCTATTTGAGTATAAACAGTGCTTTTTGCTACCAGACAATCCCTGTTCAGACAACTACTTTTGGTATTCTGTGTGGATTAAAGGGAACAAAGAAGGAAGGGGCTTTTCACATGGGTACTAAATCAAAAGAGAAAGCAGGCAAGAGACTGGGTAGGGAGAAGACAAGGAAAGAGTAAAGCCAAGAGAATAATTACCAGCAAGAATCAGACTGTCCTGATTCCAGATATTCTCCAGGTACAAGCTCTCTGTTGAACCATATGTGTCTTTCTCAAACGCCTATATACTAATTTTTCTCCCTTTCTTCTGAAGGAATATCATTCTGTTTATTAGCCAAGTATGAAATAACCAGTCATTATTCATTTCAGGGATTCTGATCTTCAAATCTTTGAGGAAAGACAAATTTTCCTCATAAATATGTTTGTTCCTTTGTAATAGAGAGGGGACAGCAGGAGCAGGGGAGAGAAAGAAAAGATTATCTTGGAGGAAAAACAACCACTATACTCTCGAATATCCCTGCTACTAATAGACTCAGCCTTGAACACAGACAAGCTATTTTATGCTTTCTGGAAATGAAAAGGGAAGATACAAGCATGCATATGTGCAAATTTTCCATAAAGAATCTACTAATAGCCATATAATCTGTAAAAGATGTGACTATCCAAATCTTAATTCTCTGCAACACAAGAAACTCATATATGTTTTAAATAGAAAAAAAACTGATCAGTTTTAAATAAAATGGCTTTAAACTCCCTAATTTTAATGAGACTGTAAGCTCAGGCTGATTGATTTAGTAATATAATGTACTTGAGCTCCAATTTTTAATAATTAATTGTTCATTGCAAGATATTACTTTTGGGTCATCCCATCCCATTTTGATCATCACCTCATTACTGCTGAGTTCGTCACATCAATTTCTCATTCATTCCACATGCAGAAATTAATGAACAACTCAGAACATCTTTTATTTTCTTTAGGGGGAAATAGTTACTTTGGCAGGAAATGGGTATGAGCAAATGGAATGACAGTCTAGAGCAAAGTAGCCCTTTTCTGTGTGGGATAAAAGACAAGAAGATGAATCATGAAATGTCTCAGACTGGGACTTCCAAAGGGAGGCAGCCTTCCAAGGGCCAAGAGGAAGGAAACTTGTGACCCTTCCTCTAGTTCCAAAAGGCAGATGTTAAAGGAGACAATTAGACCAGAAGTAGAGACCAGAGCACCTTGAGAGCTTGATGCAAATCGGCAGTAAAACTTGAGGGTAGAGCAGGGTTTTCTCCCAGGACACAATGATACAAGGTCTATTTTTATATAATGAAAAAGACAGCACATCTGTTACATAAAACCATCTGAGTGCCAGGGATGACAAAGCATATCACAGGGCAAGCCAAACACATTTTGCTGAGGCAATGTCTGTCTCTATCTCTAGCTCACTTCAGTGATCCACTGGGGAAATCAAGGCGGAAGATGGAAACACATCTAGCACACTTGAAGCTACAAAGTTAGCAGTAAGGATTCTTAGAAAAGACCTTGAGGACATCTGGTTCAACGTATCTGTTGAACTAATAACGCATAGAAAAGAGAAGTGACCTGCTCAGTCTCAAACTAAGTCTTTGGCAAAACTAGGTCTAGAAAGAACACAGGTCTCTTGATTACCTGCAATGTGATGAAATGCTGCTCCTCATGTCCCTATCAATACTGTGTAGCCTTACTGTATCAAAGATAAGCTTTTTAAAAACCTTAATTGAGATAAAACTCACATACCATAAAGTTCACCTGTTGAAAGTGTATAGTTCAATGGGTTTTTGATACATTCAGAGTCATGCAACCGCCACTACAATCAATTTTAGAATATTCTCATCACCCCAGAAGGAAATCACATATCCATTAGCAGTCACTCCAAAATACCCCTCCCAAACACTTGGTGCTAGGCAGCCAGTCCTCTGTTTTCTGTCTCTATAGATTTGCATACTCTAGACATTTCTTATTAACTGAATCATATGCTATGTGGTTTTGATTGGCTTCTTTCACTTAACATGTTTTCAGGGTTCATCCATGTTGTAGCATGTATCAGTGCTTCATTTCTTCATATGGCAGAAAAATACTCCATTGCATGGATATGCTACATGTTGTTTTTCCATTCATCAGTTGATGAATAATTAGGTTGTTTCCCCTTTGGGGCCATTATGGCTAATACTGCAATGAACATTGCATACAAGTTTTTGTATAGAGATATGTTTCTATTTCTCTTTGTTCTATATCTCAGAATAGAATTGCAAGGTCAAATTGTAACTCTATGTTTAAACTTCTGAGACATCAAACTGTTTTCCAAAAGGGCTACATCACTTTACTCTACACCAGGAATGTAAAATGACTCTCCACATCCTTGTTAACACTTGTTTTTATCTGTCTTTTTTATTATAACGATTTTAATGGCTGTGAAGTCATATTTCAATGTGGTTTTGATTTATTTTCCTGACGACTAATGACGCCAAATATCTTTTCACGTGCTTATTGGCTACTTTTATATCTTCTTTGGAGAAGTATCTATTCAGATCATTTGCCTATTTTTAATTGGGTTGTCTTATTTTTTAGTCATAGGAGTTTTCATGTATTCTAGATATTAGATCCTTATCAGATACATGATTTGCAAGGATTTCTTCACAATCTGTGAGATGTCTTCTTACTTTTTAGTAGTGTCCTTAGATGCACAGAAGTTTAAATTTTTGATCAAGTACAATTTATGTTTTTGTTGTTGTCACTTGTGCTTTGAGGATTTTATAAGAAACCATTGCCTAAGGTAAGGTCATGAAGATTTGGCCTCATATTTTTTTTCTAAGAGGTATCCAAACACCAAACACTATTAGTTGAGGAGACTGTTGATTCTCCCATTGACACTGGCGTCCTAGTTGAAAATCAGCTGGTCATAGGTGCATGGGCTTATTTCTGGACTCTCAATTCTATTTCATTGAACTACACTTCTGTCTTTATGCTAGAATCACACAGTCTTGATTATTATAGCTTTGTAGTAAATCTTGAAGTTGGGAAGTGTGAATCATTCAACTTTGTTGTTCTTGTTCAAGACTGTTTTGGTTATTCTGGGTCCCTTGAATTGCCATATGAATTTTAGGATCTGCTTGTCAATTTCTGCAAAGAAGCCACATTGGATTCTACTAGAAATTTTTTAAATCCATAAAGTATAAACTTTTGATAAACTATTATTAAAATGCAATATAAGAACCAATAATCCATAAGTCTCTATCCCTTTATTTTTTCAGACTATAATCATTTTATTCATATGTTATTGTGAAAAATCTCAGGATTTTTTAACCTAATACAAAATGAAATGGACCTAATAGTCTGTAACTCCCACTACCTTTTCATCCCCACGTATACACTTTTAGATCAGTTTTGCCACATTGAATTATCATGACAATCCTGTCAGAGACAGGTGGTATTATCTCCATTTTAACTACAAGGCAAAAAGATTCAGATGAGTTAGGTTAATGCTGAAATCTCCACAACCAGCAAAAAAGAAAGACATATATCCAGCCTAGACCAATGTTGTACTGTCATGCCTAAGTGCTTGAAGAGCCTGCTATTACTTCAAAAAGCTGTCTTTCCTAAAGGTACCCCTGTGACTCTCCATTGTTGAGCTGTAGAATAACGTTCTTTCTGGAAAAGAATACAAATGAGGCCAGGCACGGTAGCTCACGCCTGTAATCCCATCACTTTTGGGAACTGAGGCAGGCGGATCACCTGAGGTCGGGAGTTTGAGACCAGCCTGACCAACATGGAGAAAGCCCGTCTCTACTAAAAATACAAAATTAGCCAGGCATAGTGATGCATGCCTGTATTCCCAGCTACTCAGGAGGCTGAGGCAGGAGAATTGCTTGAACCCAGGAGGTAGAGGTTGCAGTGAGCTGAGATCACACCATTGCACTCCAGCCTGGGCAACAAGAACAAAACTCCGCCTCAAAAAATAAAAAAAAATACAAATGAAACTTGAATTTTCTCAAGCGATTATCAGTTAAATGGCTGATGGGACCAGTTACTAAAGCATATGTTTTATATTTTAGTCAATGCTATGACATTCAGGAACTCGTCAGAAAAGTCAGCCATGAGTGTTCATATTTTGGATTTGCATCCTATATTTGCACCCATCAGTGACTGTTTCTCAGAAATATTTACACACTCTTAAAGCTGGAAAAGTTCTTAGAGAGAAATCTATCACCACAGGATCTTAACAGAAATAAGTAATATTCTTTGAAAATGTTTTATCCTTGAGTTTGGAAAACACTAAATTGAACAAAATGAGTCAAGTTTCTTTGTTCCAGAGCTTCTCACTTAACATAAGGCTCCTGTGTATTCTAGAATCTGCAAAGTTTCTCAAACGTGTTAGATGCTTGTTAATGGACCTAGCATCTCACAGAACACAAATTATCTTCAGGAAATTCCATGAATGTCCTATACTTTCTCAGATTTCTACAGCAATATTTTCTCTGAATAAAGTGAATTATCACTCCCCTTCCCCCAGTCCCTATGACCACCATTACCTTTTATGTATTTAAATAGAAGTATTTAACAAATATCCACTTGAAAAAGTTTCTAAATATGTACTTAATTATACTTTAAAATGTCCTCATCTGTTAATTCATCAAATGTCCTGCATGTAAGAAACCACAGAATAAATTCTACCTGAAAGTCAATGCCAAGAGAAGGTACACCCCTTTACACAAATGCATATACATCCTTTCATATTGAAAGTTACATAATACAACATGTTTTCTTTTTTTTGTGCCTTGGCTCCTAGGAATTTATCTAATCTAAGTAACTGCTCATCATATATACTGATCCCTAAAGCACTTATACGCACCTGCTGCTTAAAGTTGTATTTGTAGCTATCTTTTTGCCTTGATTTATGTGTTCTAATATAGAATTCTACCTTAATTTTTATTTGTAATTGTGGCAAAAGGATATAACTGATAAATGAAAAAATAAAAAATTTATATGAAAACAAAATTAAATTTTTGTCACTTTTCTAATTACCATGTCAGATGAAAACTGCTGTACATATTCTTAAAATATGCAATGGATGAGTTTGGGATTTGATGTATTCAAATTAAGACTCTAGTATATACATAAAAATTTGCATTAAAGGATCTTGAGATGGGGTGCAGTTCTAAGACACACCCCAGGCCAGCAGAAACTCAACTGCAACGACAGATTTCACATCTATAGAGACTTGCCACATGTACTAAGAAACTATGGGCACAACAAAAATAAAACAAAGCAAAAATCAAACCAGAAAATTCCAACAGTTAACACATGAGCTTACAAACAACAGCTACAAGGACATACCAAATTGCAGACATGATGTGTGATGGTGCTTATTTGTCAGAGAGCAACTTTAAGAAGTAGATTGCAGGATGAGTTACAATTTATGTATCGAACAACAGCTAACATTTCTCCAGAGCAAAGTGAAAAATGTCACGGAGTAGGTGGATTAATTAGTAAGCAAACAAATGTGCTATAGATGAAATTCAGTGTAGACTTGGCCTGGCTCCTCAAAATAAAGCTTAAAACTAGACCTTTTTGCAAAAACCTGAATGGAAAGCTTTATAAATACATATAAACAAAATTTGGTCTAGAGACTTTCAAAGTTGTCTTTGATAACTGAATTATTTTTTAACTCTAAGGTAAGGATTGAGAGCCACTTTTAGGACATTAATACTTTACACAGTACCAAGAGAGAAGTGGAAATAGTCTTTTAAGAAATCATACTCATAATAATGAGGAAAAAACCCACAGAAGAAAAGGATACTCTGAAAGACTCAATTTTTAAAGTTCTTGTATTGATAAATGATTGCCTTGGCTCCACCCAATCATTAACATTCCCAATGCTAACGTCCCTTGTTACTTATAAAAGCATTTTTTAAAATATATGAAGTCTTATGATGCCCGAGAACCCACACTCTCTTCCCAGAAACTGATGAAAAGTTTGTGTTCTACCACATGACCCTTGGACCAAGGTTTAGTACCCCCTGAGAACTGGCTGAACTGAATGAAGATGCCTGAGATGCAAAGATTGGCCAGGTCTATGAGTGTTTACTTGAGATTAGTGAAGCAGTAAATTTAGGGACAGAATACTTTTAGGAGAAAAAGCTAAAAAGTTTTGAAAGTTTCCAGATATAGACAAGGTCTGAGAAGGCACAGCAGGCTTCCCTTATAAGGGAACAAGATAATCCATGAGTAGACAAGTGTGTTCTGAAGAGAGATCAGAAAGTACATGTAGAGAACTGGAAGAGTCTAACAAATAGCTTCAGCTGACTACTCTTTTCTAGTCCTTGGGACTTTTAATTGGCAGGTCATGCTTAAAACCATCGGTGAGGGAATGAGCTGTTGTTTGAATTTGTCCTGAGAGAGAAAGAGAAAAATCAAGCTGACTTTGGGAGAGACTGCACTCCATTCTTGGGTAGTTCCTGTGCTAGAGTCCTTTAAATTCCTGTTGCACTCACTAGAAGTCCTTCTTTACTGCATTCTCACTACTCCACAATAACAAAACCCTAGAAGAAAATCCAAGAGACTGCCCATACAACTTATGGATGGGTAGAATATGTTAACTAAGGCCAGAAACCCAGAAATTATAAAAGAAATAATAGACATTTAAACCATGTCAAAACTTAAAATATTTTGTTTATCATAAATATACCTCAATATGTAAATGTAAGAGCTGGAAAAATATTTTCCATGCAAATGACAAAGAGGTAACATCTATGCAATGCAAAAAGATTTTACAAACTGTCAAGCAAAACAATCAGCTGAATAGAAAAATAAGAAAAGAATACAAATAGAAAGTCACAAGAGGCTGAATCTAAATGGTGATTATATAAAAATAAAACTAATAAAGCATTGAGAAAATTATAATTAAAGTAACAGTGAGATAAGAGTTATAATCATCAGATTGGCAACATTTATTTTTTAAAAGTTATTTATTGCTGGTGAATATATGAAAGGAATCATGCTTGCATATTTTGCCAGTTGAAATGTAAATTACTGTATGTAGACTTTTTAGAAAAGCAAACAAAAAAAATCTACTAAAACTAAAAATATACATATCTTTTGGCCTAGAAATCCCACTCCTGGTTGTCTATTCTAGAGAAATGAAAACACCAATATGTATATATATAATCAACACATATGTGCATAATGTCACAGGAGTAGAAATGAAGCAAAAGTCCATCAATAAGAAAACTGTTAAATTGCCAGGTGCTATGGCTCATGCCTATAATCTCAGTACTTTGGGAGGCAGGTGATCACTTGAGACCAGGAGTTTGAGACCAGCCCGGCAAACATGGCAAAACCCTGTCTCTACTACAAATATAAAAATTAGCTAGGAATGGTGGCACATGCCTGTAGTCCAGCTACTTGGGAGGTTGAGGCATGAAAATTGCTTGAACACAAGAGGTGGAGGCGACAGTGAGCCAAGATCACACCACTGCACTCCAGCCAGGATGACAAAGTGAAACTCTGTCTCAAAAGGAAAACAAAAAAAGAAAACAGTTAATTACGGTACTTCTGTATCATAGAGTATTATGTACTCATTACAAATTACTGCTCACGGAAGTAAGAGAGGACACAAACAAATGGAAAAACATTCCATGCTTGTGCATAGGAAGAATCAATATCCTGAAGATGGCCATATTGCCCAAAGTAATTTATATATTCAATGCTATCCTCATCAAGCTACCACTGACTTTCTTCACAGAATTAGAAAAACTACTTTAAATTTCAGATGGAACCAAAAAGGAGCCAGCAGAGCCAACACAATCCTAAGCAATAAGAAAAAACTGGAGGCATCATGCTACCTGACTTCAAACTATACTACAAGGCTACAGTAACCAAAACAGCATGATACTTATACCAAAACAGATATATAGACCAATGAAACAGAGCAGAGGTCTCAGAAATAATGCCGTACATCTACAACCATCTGATTTTTGACAAACATGACAAAAACAAGCAATGGGGAAAGGATTCCCTATTTAATAAATGGTGAGAAAACTGGCAAGTCATATGCAGAAAACAGAAACTGGACCCTTTCCTTACACCTTATACAAAAATTAACTCAAGGTGGATTAAAGACTTAAACGTAAGACCTAAAACCATAAAAATCCTAGAAGAAAGTTAGCCAATACCATTCAATACACAGACATGGGCAAAGACTTCATAACTAAAACACTAAAAGCAATGGCAATGAAAGCCAAAATTGACAAATGGGATCTAATTAAACTAAAGAGCTTCTGCAAAGCAAAAGAAACTATCATCAGATGAACAGGCAACCTACAGAATGGGAAAAAAAATTTTGCAATCTGTCGATCTGACAAAGGGCTAATATCCTGAATCTATAAGGAACTTAAATTTATAAGAAAAAGTCAACCCCATTAAAAAGTGGGTGAAGGATATGAACAGACACTTCTCAAAAGAAGACATTTATATGTCCAACAAACATATGAAAAAAAAGTTCATCAACACTGGTCATCAGAGAAATGCAAATCAAAACCACAATGAGATACCATCTCACGCCAGTTAGAATGATGATCATTAAAAGGTCAGGAAACAACAGATACTGGAGAGGAAGTGGAGAAATAAGAACTCTTTTATACTGTTGGTGGGGGTATAAATTAGTTCAACCATTGTGGAAGACACTGTGGCAATTCCTTGAGGATCTAGAACTAGAAATACGATTTGATCCAGCAATCCCATTACTGGGTATATACTCAAAGGATTATAAATCATTCTACTGTAAAGACACTTGCACACATATGTTTACTGCAGCACTATTCACAGTTGCAAAGACTTGGAACCAACCCAAATTCCCATGAAAGACAGACTGAATAAAGAAAATGTGGCACATATACACCATGGAATACTACACAGCCATAAAAAGCATGAGTTCATGTCCTTTGCAGGGACATAGGTGAAGCTGAAAACCATCAGTCTCAGCAAACTAACACAGGAGCAGAAAATCAAACACCACATGGTCTCACTCAAGTTGGAGTTAACAATAAGAACACATGGACATAGGGAGGGAACACCACACCCTGGGGCCTGTTGGGGGGTGGGGGGCTAGGGGAGGGATAGCATTAAGAGAAATACCTAATGTAGATGACAGGTTGATGGGTGCAGCAAACCA
>PVKP010018651.1:0-43920 GCA_004027715.1 Plecturocebus donacophilus | reverse complement strand
CTACCTCCAGATCATATATAATCTTCCCAGTTCACCACAGTAGAATAACTTCCTTCTTGGAATTCCCGTTGCATACATTGTCTTTGTCACTTGTCAGACATTCCCGTCCTCTAGTCTGGTTAAGTAACTTTCTGCCGAGTACTTTTCAGCTATACATCTAGATGTTAGGTCCCACAGAAAAGTACAGCATTCAGATTAACAACCTGGGCCCTGGAAGCAGATTATTTAGATTTATTCTGGAGACAGAAACAGCTAAATCTTGGATGAATTGACATATCTAATTAAGTTACAAATCCCATAATAGTAGTCAATTTCTGACACACCAGTCAGTGGTGAAACAGAATTCTGATTTATAAATATATGTGTTTGAACAACAACAATAATGCATTTCATTGTTTTATCTAGGGTTTTCATTGTTTTATCTAGGGTCATATACACCTAGACACACATAAATATACACAAACATATATAGTTATAAAGCCCCTTTCTTATAGGAATATTTTTGATTGATTTTGTTTCTAAAAGTCTAAGAGCAACAAATGTGAACCACATATCTGTTTTTAAATTTCTAATAGCCACATTTTAGAGAATAAAATTACATAAAATTAATTTGAATTATATACAAACTTACAAATTATCATTTCAACATATAATCAATATACTTTTTATTTCTACAATTTAAAAGGTACAAGTGCAGTTTCATTACATGGCTAAATTGTGTAGTAGTGAATTCTGGGCTTTTAGTGTAACTATCTCCTGAATAACGTCCATTGTACCCATTGAGTCATTACTTGATCCTCACTCCTTTCCCAACCTTCCACAGAGGCTTGAAACATTTTATAAGTCTTTGAAAACCAGTGTGTAATTTACATTTCTGGAACTTTTGAATTTGGAGTAGCTACATTTCGGAGTTTAATAGACTAATCTAACTGGTGGGTACCACATTGAACAGCACAGGTCTGAACTAATATGTAGTTTAATGTACTCTTCCTGATAATATTGATCAACGTATTTAAGACAGCTCACTGTAGCCATGACCTCCTGGGCTCAAGTCATCTACCCACCTTAGTTCCTGAGTATCTGGGACTACAGGTGTGTACCACCATGCCCAGCTAATTTTTGTATTTTTGTGTTTTTTTTTTGTAGACATGGAGTTTTGGCATGTTGCCCAGGCTAGCCTTGAACTCCTAGGCTCAAACATATTTAAGACAATATGTTCATCAATATTGTCAATAATATTGAAAAAAATTGAGATAAAATAGCCTTGAAATACTTCTGAAATTTTTCATTGTTCAATTGGAAACACTGGTTTAGCAGAATACTGGGGTAATAGCAGGTTCCCTGTTTATCAATGAAGTCTATTTAGTAAGATTGTTGTGTTATTGTTGAGAAATATTTAGATATAATTAATGCATTAAATCCTAAAAGACTTAAAAGAAAGACTATCCTAATGTTTATTTCTCTTTAAAATAATATGACAACCGGGCCTAAAAGTAGGATGAAAATAGCCATAGAAGTGGAGGTGTTTTTCATATGAAAATATTAAAAAATGACTTAAATGTATTAAAATACTAAAGCCCTAATGTTAAGCTTTGAGACTTCCTGTTCTGTTATTGTAATTATAGCAGACACAAAATTCAGAATATAATTTAAAAATGCCTACCATAAAATATAACCCATAGGTACTTGAATAAAGGATTTAATAAGCTATCATTTATTGAATAATTAAGTTTTATGGGCTTTATGCTAAATGTTCTCCATATACTATTTCTAATCTTTCTAACAGTGCTGTAAGGTAGCTATTACTATTCTTCTTTTTAAATATTAAAAAAATGAGCCTCAGAGATATCAAATGACTCTTTCAAGTCAAGAAGTTGTAAGCTATATAACCAGGGTAGACTCTCAATATAGTTTCTAACTTTGGAATAGTCCATCAGTTTCATGGAGAAGCGTATGTAATGTCTTAATCATTTTAGGCATCTATAATAAAGTACCATAGACCATGGACATATAAACAACAGAAAATTATTTCTCACATTTCTAGATACTTGAAATCCAAGGTCATGGTGCCAGGATATTTGGATTCTAGTGAACAGCCTTTTCTAAGTTGCAGAGAATTTCTCATTGCTTATATGGCTGAGAGTGGGCTAGAGACCTTTGGAATCTCTATCATGAGGGTGATAAACCATTCATGAGGACTCCCCCCTCATAACCTAATCACTCCCCAAAGGTCCCATGCCTTTTTTGTTTCAGGGTCTCCCTCTGTCACCCAGGCTGAAGTGCAGTGGCACAATCACAGCTTACTGCAGCCTTGACCTCCTGAGCTCAAGTCATCCTCCTACCTAAGCCCCTGAGTAGCTGAGACTACAGGTGTGTAACATCATGCCCAGCTAATTTTTGCAGAGATAGAGTTTTGCCATGTTAAAGGCCTATGCTGGCCTTTAACCCTGGGGCTCAAGTGATACTCTCACCTGGGCTTCCCAAATATCTGGGTGTCACATCTTTAATACCATCACATTGTGGGTTAGGATTTCAACTTATACATGTTTGGAGAATACAACCATTAAGTCCATAAGAAGTATTTTAAAGAATATATTTTAAACAGAAGGTTCTACTTTAGGCAAACCTACATTAAAGTATTAAGGCTTAATTTTTGTCTTATCTCAGAGTGGATGTAAACACATTTTAAGTAAATCAGAGATAAGAAATTATTTAATTTTAGATGCTGTACACACTTTATATTTAATCTTTATAAAGTAAGCTACACTGTTCAATTTGGATAAATTTGTCACCTCATACAGTTGGAATTTTCAAACTGAGAATTGAAATTCTCTATGTAAAGCTATACTAAGAATAAAAGTAGTTGAAGGAGTTAATGAAACTAAACTTAAGTATAACCCCTAATGTAATATGTAACTACCTATTTAATTCTAGCATCCAAAGGGATAACATCTGAAATCTTTTCCTTTGTCACTGCCAGATGCAAAATCAATAATCCTCATTGTCATGCTTCCATTGCAGGTCAATTTGTAAGGTTAATTTAAGTGGGCACTGAATAAATGCAGCTTTTTTCTTGAGTTCAGAAGTGTCAAAAATTGTGAAGTATTGCTAATGTGTTTTTGCTAGAGGGATATTTACATTTGGAAAGTTTTTGTCCATACCTTTTCCTATGAATTTAGATTATCTTTAAAATGTCTAAGTGATTTGTAACAATAATAGCTAACATTCACTGGACACTTTGTAGCAGGCATGTTTCAAGTATTTTATACATGCTATCTTTTGTGATTTGATTGCTTTTATTTGTAATAGTATCAACTTTTGCTTAGATAACTTATTTGTTTAGATATGCAATAGGATACTATATATATATACACACTCAATACAAACTCAATACACATTAGTTCCTTTTTCTCTTAGTCATTTATTCAGGTACATATTGCAATTCAGCAAGAACTGCAAGAGGATGAAGTCTGAGGTTTCTTTCTTTGAAAGCAAAACACTATTGTTATAGCCTAGAATGATATGAATCTCATAATAAGCAAGATTGGAGACAAAGACAATTATGATCTAGCTTAAACTGCAATGTTGTTTCTACAGGTGGTACTGAGTCCTTTTTCACATGCAGATCAAAGCAGAGAAAGGAGAAGGGCAAGATATTTGGGACTGGTCTCTTTAAAATGCATGGGTCCATGTCCACAAAAAAAAAAAAACCGAAACCAAGCACATAACTTGGGTATAATATGGTAGATTAGCTATATACATTATTGCTCATACTTATTAGCTTAGGTAAGTAGTTTCAAACATTAGGTATTAGAATCACTCAGTTTTTGAGCTCTACATTTAGAATTTCTGATTCAGTAGAATTGGTTCTGGAAATCAAGAACTTGCATTTTTAAAAGTTTCTAAGATGCTACTAATTCTATTGGTCCAGAGATCACAATCTCAGACTCACTGGTTTAGATAATTTGCATAAAATTTGAATTAATAGCTGCTGTGGCTGTGCTTTACTTAAACAAATTATGCTATTGATCAGACTTAATCTAGGTATTCAGGTGGTTTCTACATAGGCCACACAAACTCCTTGGTATCAGGTACTATGGTAATGCAAATAGTATATACACAGTCTTCTTCCTGCAAAAACCTTCAGATTAAAGGAGAGCAAAAATCTCATTTTCAGATTTAGATGAAGAGTCAACACATGCAATAATTGGAAACCCACAAGTATAAGTCAGTGTTTTAAATTCCATATATATACTGAGCATTATGGGAGCATAAATGAGACGCAAGCAGGATGCTCTAGAAAGCCAAGAATGGAATCAAGATTGAGAGGATCTTGAAATGAATCTTGGAAGTTGTAAGATAAAGATGCATCACATATACTAGGAAAAGGCCCATAGATCCTAATAATGTTTCTGACAAATGCCTTACTTACTTGAAAAGAAAACTAGGTAAGAGAGTGCAAAAGGGATCCTCAAATGGGATTCCCTTCACTATAAAGTATAACTCAAAGTTTATTTTCTATTTACGGACAGCAGGATAGTAATAGTAATCATTTGGCTCTATATTGGTTAGTTTGCCTGTCCGCCTTTTCTGAGCACCGTGTATTTTTTCTATTCGCATCCTTTCAGACAGGTAGACATATAGTAAGTATTCAACAAATCTTTCAGGAATGAAGAAATGGAAGAAGGGATATAAAAACCTACATCTTTTAAGATAATTCTTGTTTTATAGCACTTCCTAAAGCAAAAACAAAATAAAACCAACACAAATAATTATGCATACATTTCAAATTTGCATCAATGTGTTCATGTTTTAAATCTACACAAACTGGCAAATGAAATGTATAGGAAAAATGTGGTTGCTTTGCTTTAGGATATCCTTCAATTATAATTTTAGAATTCTATGGCGTCAGATTTTTAATGTTAAATTATTAAAAGAATGCTTACATGCTTTAAACTGTAGCATTTAATGGTAGTATAATGTCACTTTTGAGTTGATATATCCGCACTGATTTCCAATTAAAATGATAAATTAAATATCATTAGCGTATTAAGCACTCATTTGCACAGAAAACTATCTATGCATGCATGTGTTCATGTATGCATTTACTAATTATATCAATTCTGAAGCCAAAGTACAAATGGAGATTGTTAAATATCATTTGTAGGGTGACATAGTATCTTACATAAGGTTAAGATTATGCTACTCTTAATCAGTATAGAACTGATCATTATTTACTAGAGTTTCTAAACTGATTGTATCTTTTTATATCATACACAAATATAAGTTTATTCTTTATCGCCATTTTTAGAATTAACTTTTAGGAAATCCAAGCTTTTTTCCCACTAGGAAAGCCCAGGTGTGACTGCAGTAGCCAGTCAGTATTGCCCAGTAGAGGCAGTTCAAGTTCCAAATTATGCATTTTCCTTAACCCAGTAGGACAGACGTACGCCCCCCAGTAGTGTTAATCTGTTTATTGCTTTAGTAAATCCTGAAGCATTTGCTCAACTCCCATAATTCTTTTGAGAAGACAAGTTCCTACAAAGGCTACACATGTGTAACAAGTGCAGTGGTCAAAAATAAGTTTTTTTTTTTTTTTAACTGTGAAATTTTAACAGATGCTGTCTAAATGATCAAATCAATAAAGAACACAGTGGGTAGTTTAATGAAAAATCTTAACTAAAAATCCAGAAACCCATATCCTCCTTTCAAATTGACCTCACACTGGCTGTAAGACTTTAGGTGAAGAACAATTTTGATGTGTCTATACTCTAATTCTGTCTGTTTTACAATCTCGGGGAGATTAATGTGGAGAGTTTGGTAACTGAAAAGATTCAATAGTTCAATAAAAATCTATTTTGCACCTACTCTCTGTGGGGCACTGAGTAGTTAACAGTAAATTAGAGAAACGTTTTCCGGTCTCATAGAGACATAGAGACCACTCTTACAAGGTTGAGGTACAGAAATGGAATCATCAATATATAAATAAAATGACGCAGCAAGTGATTAACACTGTAAGATCTATAAATTATATATGACAAGGTGAGAGTGGGGGAGGGGTAGCTATTTTAGATGCAGTCTTTGGGGAGTGACAGTAAATTTGAAACCTCAATGACAAGAGAGAGTTCTGGAGGAAATTACTTATCAGGAGAAACAAACTAAAAAAAAAAAAAAAAAAAAAGCTTGGATAGACCTTGTGGGTTGGAAAGAGAGGGAAAGAGAAAGAGTGGTGGCCTCATAGCCAGTACACACTGAACTCAAGAGAGAGCACACCAGGTTAAGGGCTGAGTGGAAGTTAGGATTATGTACACGCAACACGTTGTGGCCCAGGTGAAAACATGAGAATGTCAGACTGTGTTCAGTAGGACTCCACAAGGTTTAGAGCAAAGGGTTTCGTGTTCTGATGTATGCTTTGGGAAAAGATAGTGCTTGGTGTCCACGCAGAGAATGGCTCTCAGGGAGACAAGAATACAAAGACACCAGCGTGGAAAGCCTTCAAGCTGAGAGTTGATGGTTACTGTCAGGTGGAGCATACTTGCAGAGTGTGGGCAGTCAATAGTGGAGAGATTGAGAACCCATTTTAGAGACAGAATTGTTGAGTCCGATTCACAGATGACTTGGATTACCCCTCAGAGCACGTATGTGAATAAATTGAGAATATCTATGTAAATTCTAGAGACTCTAAATACTTCATCATAGTTAGAAAATTATTATTATTACCTTGATTTATACAAAGGTAATTTTACTTAAATGTGCAAATTTGGGCATTATAATATTTTAAACGTTCTCCAGACCAACAGGTCCCTACACTGAACTTCTTGGAATACTGCTTGAATATCCTGGTTTAGTCAATGCATAGGAAGCCTCAAATGACCTCACAGAGTATTCCTACACATTATTTTATTTTATTCTTCACCCCTCAAAAACGGCAAGTGCCAGATAGTACACTCTGGGGAAAGTATGATGAATCATGAAAATGAAATTCTGAAAATGTATCACATCTTTTCTAAAACAGGTAAAGCAATATTTTCTCATTGTCAAGAGTATCTTCTATAAAAAAAATGCAAATATTAACATAATGAAAGGGAATTTGAAGGAGTATTAAATGTTTTAAAGGTAGGCATAAATGAAAATTAAGAAATAATGGATATGTGAGAGAACATAAAAAAGGGAAACCGATCTGAACTGTGAGGTATCAGGTTGGCACAAAAGTGGGGGTTGAACAATGAGAACACATGGACATAGGGAGGGGAACATCACACACCGGGGCCTGGGGGTTGGGGGGTTAGGGGAGGAACAGTAGGGGTGGGGGGTTGGGGAGGGGTAGCATTAGGAGAAACACCTAATGTAGATGACAGGCAGTGGATACAACAAACGACCACCAGGCCACGTATAAACCTATGTAACAAACCTGCACGATCTGCATATGGACCCCAGAACTTAAAGTATAAGAAATCAATGTTTAAAAAAGTAATCATGGCTTTGCCATTAATACATTGGGGCCTGTCTGTCAAGAACACTGGATAATTTTCCTACTTCACATCAAACGAAGATTATTTACTTGAAATTCTTGAAAACTAAAAGTAAATTTCATGTCTTTTTAAAGATTATTGCATAAGTTTGTGATGGTAGGCAACTGTATATCGTCATATCTGTAAAGGACGAATTCAACTAAACAAGTATTATATATGGGTCGAATGATTTAGGTGGATGAGTGTTGACTCTAGGGCTGAACTTCTTGGGTTCAAATCCAAGCGCTGACATTTACTGTATTTGTGAGAAGTTAAGTCACTTAACATCTCTAAGCTTCCTTTTCTTCCTCAGTAAAAAATGGTGCTGTGGTGCTCAACTGAGTTCATTTATGCAAAATACTTATCACAAAAAGTAAATGATTATTATTTACATTATAGCAAAAGTTAAACAAATAGGAAGATTTAAGAAAGAATATATACTCACAATAAAAAGCAGTTTAGAATTTCAGAACTTTGCTTTCTCTAAAAAAATTGTTCAGTATTTCATTGGAAGAAAAATAGTAATAAGTAGGCTCAAAGTTCAAGAGACAGGGTCACTATAAAATACATGGACATAAAAAGTTATTTGGCAGTTGAATATTTACTCAGTAAAATATGCACTGGCTGAATATAAATTTATATGTATACATATGTCTGAAGGATAAGAAAATATGTAATGATGTCCTCTATACTGCAGGAATAAATCAACATTTGCTTATTTGTATCTGTGTATATATCAAGCAATAGATTTCATAGTAAAAAGGTAATGAAGAAAGTAGAAGCCCCATGATCCATTCTCTATTTCTCACCCATCCTTAACTAAGGGTTCATTCTTTAAGAATGATTCACTTGACAGCCAAAAACTAACAGACAAAATCTGCTTCTTTTCAATATTTGCCAACAGTACAACAATGGAAATAGCACAGCACTATATGAAACAGAGTATTAAGGATCTAATCACATTTCATTTGCTTTGGTATACTACAAGAAGTTACATTGTCTTTATAATAAATATAGACATAATGAGAAAATTCAAGCCTGGTCATTTAAATAGATAATATGTACAAATAAAAGCCTTTAACCAAGTACATTTACTCAAATTTTATAAACATGTAAAATAATGACATTAATTAAATATGTATAGCTTATAAGCAACAAAAAAACAGATGAGTTAATTAGGACAATCTCTTGTTTAATAACATAAAAGTTACATTACAAATATAATTTTAAACTATTTTAATGAAAGGAGTTATATCTAGCACAGGTTTTACTTTAAATGCAAATGCATCATTAAATTAGTGTCACCTGTATTAATGCACTTAGATTCCCTCTGTAGTATGATCTAATTTATACTGCCATCTTTTGGAAAATAATATACAAAGAGAAGAGTTGGAAGCTTTGGTAGGAACATCCATTAAAAATCAACCTTGTTTTTCTTAGTTGTCAATCTTAAATACAGAAACAATTTCAATATTTAAAATAAAATGCATTTTAAATTTATTTACCACAATTTTTCCAAAACACTGGCAGGGTGTTTGAGTCAAAGTCATGCTTAGGAGTTGTACTGAGGCAGAATATTAAATAAAACTCTTGAAAAACATAATACAATTTCATGTACATAACACCAATCTATAAATAATAGAGTCCTATAATCTATGATCCTAAAAATATATCAGGTTATATATATTTTTAAAGTTCAATAGTTTTGGAGGAACAGGGGTTTTTTGGTTATATGGGTAAGTTCTTCAGTGGTACATTCTGAGATTTTGGTGCACCTGTCACACAAGCAGAGTATTCTGTACCCAATGTGTAGGCTTTTATCCCTCACCCCCTCCCACCTTCTCCCTGAATCCCAAAATTCACTGTATCATTCATATGTCTTTGTGTCCTCATAGCTAACTCTCACTAAGAGAGAACATTCGATATTTGATTTTCCATTCCTGAGTTACTTAACTTAGAATAATTTACTTAACTTAGAAGAATAATGATTTTCAACTTGGATGGAGTTTGAAATCACGGATGTTTAAGGACAGAAGGGGTAGTCAAATAAATCCAGTACAAATTTACTTCATTTGTAAGAATCTGCTCTTTAACAGGTAATTTTACAGATTTTGAAGGAACTACCTTTTTTTATGGCTAGACCATTTCACAGTTGTACTATTTTATTATTAGAAATACTTCCTTGTATATTGTCAAAAAGCTATTTTCTCACTGGTTCCAGTTCTCTCTTAGGGAAATACAATAATCTGTTCTCGATTCCACATGGCAAATCTTGAAAAAATTTTAGAGGGTCACCCTTCCTAATAAAGCCTTACTTATCTAGGTCAATTGTTCCTAGCTCCCTGAAACATTTCTCAAGTTACTAGGTAGCAAAACACTCTCACGTTTGGAATCACGAATGCTATTAATATTCCTCTCATTGTGTGTGACTCATGACAAGCCAAATATTTAATTGTAGTTTACAATTTCCCTTAACAAGTGAAGTTAAAAATCCTGGTTCTGGATTGATGCCATCATTTTCAGTTGGGAATTAATTTGTTTTCTTATAAAATAGAAATAATGTCTTCTTGTTCTTCAAAATATGTTGGCTCTGCCTAGCCCATAAAATTGTGGTATGTATCAAATAACAAAATACAACCCAATAGTGCTTTGAAAATTGCAAAGCACTATAAATGTGTGTGGTAGAGAGTCTGTATTATTTTTCAGCATTCTCTTAAAGATTAATTTAGCTGTTTTCTTTGTTAAATCCAGTTGAATGCCCAGTTCATTGTTAAGTGAGATATAATAATACAATTTTTTTTATTATCTAGTAAATCTCAAGCAACATATTAGCACTTTACCTGTAATATTTTATTTAATTGACATAACCTTGTGGAGGTAGTACAATTAATTTTATTTTACCTATTAGAGAATTCCCAAGATCATATGCATATTCTTATTAAATTTCCCCTGTTCGTTTCAGATCACTGTTCTCTGGACCAGTAAACTCCAGATATTTTTACTGGAACTCACAGATGGTGAAAATCATTGAGCCAAATTTCATTAAATATATATATTTTTGTTTATCAATTATATGTACTAATATCATGATATGTACATTAGTAAAATTAGTAATTTAAGAGGGTAATCTAACTATAAATGGAAATTCTAAAATTTTCCCTGTGTGGAATATCTTTTATCTTTAAAAATGTGTGCGTGTGTGTGTGTGTGTGTGTGTGTGTGTGTGTGTGTGTTATAGGCAACATGCTTCAAAACCTCCAAACAATTGTTCTGTACCACAGTTTGGCAAACTAAGACTCAAAGGTCAAATCTAACCATAGAATATTTTTCTACATTCCATAAACTATTAATGGTTTTTATATTTCCAATTGGTTGACAGAAAGTAAAAGAAGAATACTGTTTTGTGATGTGTGAAAATTATATTAAATGAAAATCATATTACATAACTTTATTGGAACACAGACCTACTTCTTTTTTGCAGCCTGTCTATGGCTCCTTTCATGCTATAACTACAGACATGAGTATTTGTGACACAGTATGCATGGTCTTCCAAGCCTAAAATTTTGCTGTCTGGAACTTAAAAAGAAAAAAACTTATAACCCTTGCTATAGACCTGTGACATCTTATTTTTATTAGAAGTATAATGACAGTCCTTGGAAGTGAGACATTTTGTAGTTAAAAGGACTGGACTTTTAGTTTGAAACTCAGGCCTCTATTTCTTTCTCTCACTAGCTACACATCACTTGGAAATAATCTTTGCTTTCTGGTTCTTCAGGTCTGCATTTGCAAAATAACATTGGATTATATGAGCCCTCTGTGCTTGAAAGTTCATCAATTTTATGTTCCTGAAATGTGCTGTGCATATACAAATACATCTGATATATACGTACCACTATAAGAAACAGACATGTATGGCTGAGTCTTTCTAGACTTGATGGGATAACTACAGTAATAATAAAAATAAATCTCTGCATTGATAATACAGTTGGTAGCATTCAGTGTAATACTAAGAAATGCATTTTCAGAGTGTTATGCTTGAAAGAGCACAGCTGTAATTTAGGAAAACGAATGCTTCAGCATAAATAAGTTATGACCTCTAAGATCATAAAAATGTAAATCCAGATTTAATGAAGAATTAAATACCCTTGAATTTACCATTAAAAAACCCAATTTGATGTTAAATACTATAAAGTTTATTTTGCCTTTTAGAAAGCCTTATGAAACATTTGCCAAACTCTTTAGGTTGCAAAGTAGATTTATTTTACCCATTCAATTTTACTTTTACTCTAAAAAATAATTAAGCTAAAATAGTTCTGCAAGTACAATATAATATTAAAAGTAAGCCTTTTACAAGAGACTTCTGATTTTGTTAATAAATAGAAAAGGTCCTTTTTTTAAAAAAAAAATAAATGGGTATGCTCCTTTCAGCACTCTGAATTATTTTTCTGGATCAGTTTATTATCAGTGGTAACAAAGATTTTAGAACTTCTGACAGAAAACATATAATGATGATTAAGAAAGTTTTCCACCCAGAGCAGTTATAGCTTGTAAATTATTGCAGAAAAAAAAGTATGCCAAATAACAGAGGGAGATTTTCTGGATGCTTAGGAAATCTCCCTTTCATACGAAAAACATTTGGACTCTAAAAAACTATTCGAAGACAATATGTTACCAGTTTCTCTCTTGCCTTACAGTCATTGTCTGCTAAAGTATGCTGATGATAAAAAAGCCAAACAAAATATTATCTTTAATCAGTTATTACTTTGAATAACTTATAAAATATTAGAAAATATTGGGCTATTATAATAAATCAGCAAAACCTATCATAAAAATGTCATTGTACACAATATACACAAAGGTCAAAATCAATTCTAATTACTATTTTAGGTTGCCTCCAATGTTTAAAATTTAAAAATTGTTGAGATCCTAATTGTATTTAATTTAAAAATGCAGTAATTGCTTGCTGTTGTTTATTTTTTACTTTGGAATTTGATTAAATAATCTTATACAAACATATCAGCACATTTACTTATTAAATTCAGGCACAAAGTATACGGATGATTATCTTTAAATATTGCATTCAATTTCCTTTTGCCTTGGTTAAACTGAACTAGTCATGTTTTCAAAATAGATTTACATTTCTCTCAAAAACAATTCTCAAAAAATTGCCACCTTTATTCTTTATTACTTGCCTACTGAATGTCACTTTACCACATTCAGTATGATCATCTTCTTGCCCTTTTCTAACCTATTTTGTCAGAATATTATATCACTTGATGACTAGATTCAGAGTCACTTTTATAGTTCATAATTGTGGCTTCGTGTTTAGTTCAATGTAATTCAGTGTAAATGCTGAGGACTTTTGTCAGGTGAAGCATTAAGGCAGGTATTGTGTGAATTAAAATTAAGAAAACAGTGTAGGCTGTGCATGGTGGCTCATGCCTGTAATCCCAGCAGTTTGGGATGCTGAGGAGAAAAGATCACTGGAGTCCAGGAATTTGAAACCAGACTGGGGGACATACTGAGACCCCTTTTCTATAAAAAGAAAAAACAAACAAACAAAAAACTCAGCCAGGCATGGTGGGGGTGCCCGTAGGCCCAGCTGCTCAGGGGCTGCGATGGCAGTGTCCTTTGAACCAATGAGTCTGAGGCTGCAGTGAGCTATGACTGCCCCACTGCATTGCAGCCTGGGTGATAGAGTGAGACCAGAACCCAAACAAAAACAAAAATGAAAACAAACCAACAAATCCAAAGTCTATTTTTGTGCCTAGGAAACCAGCTCTCCTACTCAGTTTTGCTAGTTATATAATATTGACTTTATATAAAATGCTACTAACCAGAATAGTCTAGAATAGTTTTGCCCTGAAGGTGATGGTAATAATACTATGTATAGCCACACAATGACAAAGATTAATATAATTTTCCTGGCTCTTGGTGGTATTCAGGAAATAAGAGCCATTTTAATGATCTCCAGAAGAAATAAAAAAAAAAATCCTGGTCAAGATTAAACATTTAAAAAGAGTCTACAAAATAATGAGACAAAATTTAAAGAAATTAAATCTTAAATTGGTTGTATTAGGAAGCTGTAAACAAATTTCAATTACATCATTGTTTACATAATTCCAACAGTTACTTTTTTTGGAATTACTTCCACCAAGATAAGCATGGAAAAAAAGTCAGTTTTGTCTTTATAGGCATATATTGTTTTCCCAACAAATGAGGCTATTCTGCTTACTCATCTGTTTGCTTGTTTTGTTTTGAGATGGAGTTTCACTCTTTGCTGCCAGTCTGGAGTGCAGTGGCGTGGTCTTGGCTCACTGCACCCTCCACCTCCCGGGTTCAAGTGATTTTTCTGTCCCAGTCTTCCGAGCAGCTGGGATTACAGGTGCCCACCACCACGCCTGGCTAATTTTTGTATTTTTAGTACAGATGGGATTTCACCATGTTGGCCAGGCTGTTCTTGAACTCCTGACCTCAGGTGATTCACCCACCTTGGCCTCCCAAGTTGCTGGGATTAGTGGTATGAGCCACTGCACTCCGCCTCTGCATATTAATCTTATTTTCAATTTATACAATTGAATATATCTTGGACTTTGCCAAAAATAATATTCACTATTTAAAAAAGCACCTTGGTCACCAATAACATCCATGTTGCTGAATCCACTGTTTCATTGTTGGTTCTTGTATCCTTCCCTCCTTTTGGTTTATTTTCTTCACTTGAATGCTCATTTTTCCTCAGTTTTCTTTCTACATCTCTGTTCCTTTGCATTTTCATTTGCTGGTAACTTCTCAGCTTCTCAAATTAAAAACAAAACAAAACAAAAAAAGACCTTTTGTTCTTTTTTCTATCTCTATACTCTCTAGCTTGGCTATTTCTTCTACTATTGTGAATTTAAATAGTGTGAATTTATTGATGGTTCTCAAATGTATATCTCCATTCCTGCTTCTCACCTGAACTTCACTCTGATATGCTATCATTCATTTGTTATTTCCTTTTGTATATCTCATAAGCACCTCAACCTCAGAATACTAAAAATTCAAACTTTGATTTACACTCCTGCAGCCTTTCTCTTTTCAGTAAATGGCAACTCCATTCTTTATGTTTGAAATCAACCTTGACTCATGTCTTTCTTTCACCCCACCTACAATCCTCCAATTCAACAGCAAATGTTGTTGCTAATACCTTCAAAATATGTCCATGCTCTCAACTGTTCTCACACTTTCTACTGCCAGTGCCCAGATCTGAGCCACCATCTCACCAATGGCTTCACTGTAATAGCCCCGTTTCTTCTGCTTCCATCCTTGCTCAACTTCAGTTTCTTCTCAACGTAGCAGATACAGTGGGCAAGTTTAAATGTAAATAGGCTCACAATATTCTGCTCAAAGTTTCATCGTCAATAAAACCCAAATCTTTGTAATGGACCATTGAGGGCCGGCTTGATCTTCCTCATCCTTCTTACTTCTCTGGCTGTGTGTGCTCTTTTCTCCCCTTTGCTCATTCTTCTTCTCAGCCACTGGTACCATTGCTTTTCCACAATATGTCATGAACACATTGGCATGTCATCAGGTCTCTGCACTCACTCTTCTCTGTGACTAGCATACATGGCTCACTCCTTTTTCGTACTTGAATGCATTCACTCAGTTGTCATCATCCCTAGTTAGCCTTTGTAGATTTACGACCTAATTGCACCCTCCCTGTAGACACTTTCTTTGTTCTCTTTCCTAATTTATTTCCTTAGCACTCATCAACATCTAACATACTATATAAGATGCTTATTAGTTTTGCATTGTCCATCTTCTCCCACTAAGTGTTAAGGCTTAGTGGTCTGTTGAAGGTCAAATGTGATGGGATATGATCTGTTGAAGGCCAAAATTTTGTCCGTGTACTACCATTTCATTGACCAACACCAGTGACCAACCTTTACAAGCCATACAGAATACATTTCTTATTAGTGAATAAATAAGTAAAAGTTTACAGCTGTGGAGTTATTTAAAACAATTTATCTTGATTATTGTTGAGTGTCTTTACCGCTCCTAGGTCTGGAATATTTCTAGCTCTTGGCTGACTTTAACCTCCACTCCAGTGACTTTGATCTTACAATTTAATGATAGGCCTATCAAATTCCAACTCTTTTTGTTCTAGCTTCCAGATTCCCTGCATGTTGACCCCACCCACGTGGCAGGTGTGATAACCTTTTGCTCTGCTGGCCTGCACACCCAGTGTTTGTCACTCCTTTTTCAAAACCAACGTATGCTAGTCTGCTGGCCTTTTATCCATCACCTTATATAGATTTGTCTCTCTTGGACCTGGATGTACCCAAAATATGTGTACTGCCTCAATTCAAAAGGCGTATCTAATTCTATTTCTTTGCCCATTCCAGCCTGCTTCATACCATTGCAATCTTCCCCTGCTATGCCACAAGACAGGACAAGTCCTCAGCGTACCCGGCTCCTGCTTTTTTGATCATTTTAATTCTCAGGCAAACTTGATCATGACTTGAATAAGGGAACATTGAAGTTCATGAGCTCCAAAAATTTATGTTACCGGGAAAAAGGAAGTGTGAGGTCTCTAGGTTTAGGGTGACTGTGATCGTGGGTTGCAGATTGTTCTAAGAGTTTGACAAACTCCCATGAGTAGACCCCTAATGATAGTTTGTCTGGGCTCTTCTCATCTTAGCAGAGACTAAAAATAATTTTTCCTGTTAGAATGGTAAGAAGAAAATGTCACTAGGGAATATACCTTGTTACTACCTTTACTATGTATCTCCAATTTCTTAGGAGTTAGAAATAAAAATATTTTTGTTTTGTTTTGTTTTTTTTGTAAAAAAACAGCTCTTATGCAAAAAAGCAGATATAAACAATTTTCCTAAAATGTGCAGACTGCTAAAATAGAAATGTACACAAGAATTATATTGAAGATTGGCATGCAGAAAGCTAAGGAGGCTAGCCAAAACCTGATATTTCTGGATTCAGCATGGCTGATGTAGATTAAATACGGAGGAGTAATTTTAGATAATATAAAAGAGTTAAGCAGATGTGATTAGGAAATTCATACATAGGGCAGCCAAAATGGCTTCTAATATACTGTGGAATGTATAAATTATTTCATAATTTTATAAATGCAATCAAAATCATAATGTGATACTACACAGCACCCACTGAATTAATAGAATTTGGAGGGTGGGTAAGTCCAAGTATTGACGAGGTCATAGAAAATCAGAAAACCTCATGAATTCCCAATGCCATCTGAAAATAAATCTGATGGTTCTGAATATACTAAGTATGTTTATAGCATGTCATTCAAGTGGAATTTCTGGTAAAGGGTTTTTGTTTCACAGGCTCAGGAAATGCCTACTTTGAAGAGAACAATCATTGCTTAGAGGTATGAGATATGACTATAAAATGAAAACAACTAATATCCATATATTACCAAAACTGTTTCTGGGAAGTGTTTAGAAGATTCAATCTTCGATTACATAGACACTGAGGCTTCACTTTCTAATCTCATTTTAATTTGATCTTGTAGTTTGCCATCACATTCATTTCACATCTTAGCAGTTCCTATCTTTTCTCCATTCACTTATTTACCAGTCTTTTTTTTTTTTTTTTTTTTTTTTTTTTTTTTTTTTTTTTTTTTTTTTTTTTTTTTTAGACAGAGTCTGGCTCTGTTGCCAGGCTGGAGTGCAGTGGCATGATCTCAGCTCACTGCAACCTCTACCTCCCAGGTTCAAGCGATTCTTCTGCCTCAGCTTCCCGTGTAGCTGGGACTACAGGTGTGTGTCATCACGCCTGCCTAATTTTTGTACTTTTAGTAGAGACGGGGTTTCATCATATCATCCTATTGGCCAGATGGTCTCAATCTCTTGATCTTGTGATCTGCCCACCTTGGCCTCCCAAAGTGCTGAGATTACAGGTGTGAGCCATTGCATTTGGCCAGGTTTTTTATTAAAAAAAAAAAAAATTACAGGTTGGGTGGGAGGTATCTCACTATGTTATGTAGGATGGTCTTGAACTCCTGACCTCAAGCATTCCTCTCAAGTCAGCTTCCCAGTTAGCTGGGATTACAGGTGGGATCCACTGTGCCTGGTTCCTACTGGTTCTTTATGTTCTATTGTCTCATTATAGTATTTACTCCAACTACCATACTTATATTAGACATTTAGCCCATCTATTTGCAGTAGTTTTTTCTATATATTTTCCATTTATATTCAGATTAATATAATTATTATAGTAAATCTTTGTTTTCAAAAGTTAATTGGGAAAATAACATGCTGTTCCTACATCTTAATAGTAGAGGCTTCTTTTGTGATTTCTATGCTTCCGAATCACAGTCCTGTAGTTCATTTTTATTCAATCAGTATAATGAGTAGGTGGAAAATTTTAATCAAGGAAATTTTTCTGAGGCAGATGAGTTAGGAACAGATTTTTATTATGTGTTAAGGGAAAATGAAAGAGAGGGGCTTTCCAGTTGAAAGGAAACTCAAAGGCATGGAAATAAGTAGAAAGAAGTAGCAGGGAAGAGTGGAAAGTTGGCTGGATTTAGCTGGATGGGAGAGTCAGTCTGTAGTGGGAAAAGATAAAATTAGAGAGGTACAAAAGTGCTAGCTGACAGAGGACCTTGAATTATAGGCCAACAGTTTAGACTTGATATGGTAGGAGTAGCTGATTCTTGAGCAGGAAAGTGATGTGATAAAAATGGCATTTGCAGAAGATTCTTTTAGCAGTCTACAAAGGGATAATTGTAGCAAAAAGAGACTGGAATTAGGATAACCAGCAAAGAAGTTATTGTAACCTCTGCATGAATAGAATAAGCCTGAAGTTATAGAAAAAGGGAGAGAGTGATAAAATTGTCAGACATCATAAAGAAAAGGGGTTTTTAATGCTTGCTTCCTAGACGGCCAATTTCAAAACTACTTTGAGTGCTTGTTAAAAATTCATATTGCTGAACTACATATCAAAATTTTTAATATGATACTTTCAGTATGATGACTAGAAATGAGCATTTAAAAAAGTTCCTACGTGATATGTTTTAACATAAAAGTTTTAGAACTTCTGCTCTAAGGGAAGAATTGAGAGAATGTAGTGACTACACCTTAGAGTAAAAGAGGGAAAAGAGGGTACAGTGATCAAATATCAGTCAATATAGGGCTCAGAAAAAATAATAGAGTGATGAATAAAATCTTTAAAATAGATTTGATGTTTTAGAACAACTTTAAGTATATGCATAGCTTCTTCCACTATCAACATCCCTTATCAGAGTGAAACATTTGTTACAACAGCTGAACCTACATTGCACATCATTACCACCTAGAGTCCATGGCTTAGAATTCAACGCTTGATATTGTATATTCTATGGGTTTGAATAAATGTATATAATATGCATCTAATACTAGAGTATTATATGAAGTAGTTTCACTACCCTAAAAATCATCTGGACTCCACCTATTTATCCATTCCTTCTCTCACCCCCTAAACGCAATTGTTCTTTTCACTGTTTTTATAATTTTGCCTTTTTCAGAATGTCATATTGTTAGAATAATATAGTATGTAGCCTTCTGAGATTGGCTTCTTTCACTTAGTAATATGAATTTAAGTTTCTTCCACGTCTTTTCACAACTCATTTATTTTCAGCATTCAATAATATACTATTGTCTGATTTTATTTATCCATTGAAAAATAAATGTATTTGTTCACTTACTGAATGATATCTAGCTTGCTACCAAGTTTGGCAATCAGGACTAAAGATGTACTGGTTTCTGTGTAACAAAAGTGTCAGCTTCTTTGAGGAAATACCAAGGAGTGTGATTGCTGGATCGCATGATAAGAGTATGTTTGGTTTTGTAAGAAACTGCCAAATTGTCCTCTAAAGTGACTGCACAAGCTTGCAATCTCACCAGCAATGAATTATAATTAATTGGAATTTAAAACAAAGAAACTGAGCAATTATGGCAAAAAAGATGCTAAATTGTGTGGTTAACAGGTTAGGATTAAAATAAAAGACTTCACAGAAATGCAATTGAGACATTGAGAAAGTTAGCAAAAGTCTGTAGTAAACATAAGTATGAATACACTGCACTATTGATGACAGTTGAAATCATTAAATACAGGCTGTTACTTTATACAGAAAAGCAGGTCCTGTACATAGGTATCCCCAAATTTAAGTGGTAGAAAGAAGAAGAAAATTCACTAAGGAAGAAAGAATAACAAAGAAAGATGTAGAAAAGAATCTGAGTGTCCTTTGAGCAAAGTCTGGGAAGAAAATAATGTTTAAAATAATTAAAAAGAAGAGGAGGGTTTCATCAAGTGTACACACTTTCTTTGGCCCTTGGATTTTATGTCTTAAGACATAGTTGTTTGTTTCCCAAACTTGACTTAGGACAATGATCACTTGGTGTATTTCTAAAAAACTCAGACTCCCAGGTTTCAGTTCAGCACTAAGTCAGAATAGAGAGGAGAAAAGCCTAGGAACTGAAGTTTGGCAAGTTTCTCAGGTGGATTTTATGACTGTTTAGGGGCTAAATGTTTCTTATTGAAATTAGCAATTCTGAAACTGTTCATAGAGGGATGGCAGTATGTGTTGATATAATTCAGGTATAAAATAATAGACTTTTATCCAGACATAGCTAACTAAAATTATATAGGTGAAGATGGAAGTACTCTTCCAGATTAAAATAGAGCAGTGGTTCTTAATCCGAGGTTATTTTGTCTTTTGGGAACATTCTATAACATTTGGAGACGATTGTGATGGTCACAAATTGGGGGTGAGGGGAATGCTACTGGTATCTAGCAGATACAGACAGGTGGTACTGCTAACAATCCTGTCATGCAAAGAGAGCCTTCACCTCTCTCCACAGCAAAGAAAGATTGGCCAACATGTCAATAATGCCAAGACTGAGAAGCTGTGCAATAAAAAGGAATAGTAGTTAAAAGCAATAAATGAATCACGTTTGGATGATGGTTTAAAGTTAAAAGTAACAGCAACAGCAGCTCTAAAGTATATTCTCAGAAAACTGGTGGGAAATTAGTCCATGGGATTACTAGTGTATAATACAGAATTATTGCTGTTGTTTTTGTAAGGTCTAATGTTAACTGAGTTACAATAATGAATGCTTTTGTTAGGATAGGTATGATGAAGTCTGCATAAATGCACACATATATGCATAAATATCTATATAGAGGGTGATGTGGTTTGCTTCTGCATTCCCCCTTAAACCTTAACACCAATTATAATCCCCACATGTCAAGGGAGGGAAGCATTTGAACTTCCCTCCCTAGATACGTGGGGATTACAATTGGGCTATGAGGGTGGTTTCCCCCATGCTATTCTTGTAAGAGTGAGTGAGTTCTCATGAGATCAAATGGTTTCATAAACACTCTCACTTCTGTCTCCTGCTGCCATGTGAAGAAGGTGACGGCTTCCCTTTCCACTATGATTGTAACTTTCCTGAGGCCTCACCAGCCATGCAGAACTGTGAGTCAATTAAACCTCTTTCCTTTGTAAATTACTCGTCTCAGGTATTTCCTTAGAGCAGTGTGAAAACATACTAACACAGAGGGATAACATATATGTAATTAAATATTAACCACTTTGAAAATAGGGAGAGGTGTAGAAATGTTCACTTATTATTCATTCAACTTTGGAACATTTCAGTGTATTTGAAATGTGTACACTAAAACACTTAACAATATATGCTTTGGATTTGGACAGACTGGTTCCTTAGGTTTAATTTGATTTGGAAATTGTTTTTGACTTCTATCTTTATAGTACTTTAGACTCCTATGACTTTACATTCTTAGTCACTTACAGACCCTGACATGCATTTCCTGACAGGAGCAGAAGTAGAGGCAATTGACACGTGACTCAGTCAGGAACCTGTCAGTGAGAGCTTTGGCCAGTCTCTCTTTTTATCGCACTTCTCTTCTTCCTTTCATCTAGATGGCTTTTGCTCTCTCGGGGCAAACGATTCCAGACTGCCTCACTCTCTTTCACTTCTCATAGCAGGATCTAATTACCTGTGTGGGACCTGTGAATGGGAAACCACCCAGTGGCTTCCAAAAACTTCCTTCAGGCACACAAAATAGGAAAAGAGATAAAGACCCAAACCGTTTTTGCTTTCACTTAAACTATCTAAACCCCACCATTCCAGGGTAATGAACAATTTTGCTAAAGCACACCTTTCAGCTTTGAACAGTTTATAAGCTGTCCTCATGTTTTATTAAAAACATGGTGGCTTTTTCTCTCTTGCTAAATATTTAAAAATATCTTTTCAGTGTTTATAGTTCCTAGCATTCTGGGGTGCTCTGTAGATACTTGATGAATACAGCACAGATTTCAGGTATGGTATTTTCTACAACTGGTAAACATACTGAAATATTTCTGAGAGCCTAATATGGAGGATAATTAATAGAGCAAGAATAATTTCTGAGAAGAGTCTAAAGTCAGTTTCATACACCAAATCATAAGTAAATAGACGCAGTAATATACTGCCACTGAAGGTACTTTCTTGACTTTGATGTAGATGACTTTATATTGCTTATTTTTTATATTTATAGACAAATACTATAATCTGATTTTTTAGTTAAAATTAAAACAAAATACATTTCTAAGAAATAGGGCTGGTGGTAACTTAACCAAAATGGTTCTGATGATCAAGATATTATGACTATGTTGTATTTTTCTTACCAGAACTAAGAGGCTTTCTAAATGCTATTTTCTCATACTTTTAATATTTAGAGTCTGAAATCCAAGTGGAATGAATGAAAGTATGTTGGAAATTTCTGCTTCATCATAATTTTAGACTTATGTCTGTCTTAAAACAAACAGGCTGACTCTCGGGTTCATTTTATATGTGTTTTATCAGAACCTATTAACCCTAAATACGACTGTTTTTCTTTTCTCCATACACATACACTTTTAGGAAACTATCTAAGAAAATACTTAGTATTTAAGTGAGTATTTCTAGGATTTAATTTTTTTTCCATGTAGAGATCAATCTACTTCTCAGAATTTTACAATGGTATGTTAGTATCACTTTTCAACTAAAGCTTGAATTTTCTAATATAATTTATTTAATTAAAAAGAAGACCTGTTTCCTTAGGAGAGCTTCATAAATTTGTTCACCATCTTAGATTATCAAACGACATCATTTTTTAAACTGATCATGTTGTCAAATATTACATGTTCTAGAATAATATGCATATAGAATACACTAATAATTATTTTAAATGATTTTTTAAAATCTAGGCTATACTTTATGTTTAGAGTTGGAATAGTTTTCAGATCAATACTTTATTTCTGGACTATGATAAATACAACAATTTAAATTGTCCACAGTCAAAATATTCAATTTAATGATAACTTTTACAGTTTATAATATGGTGATAAGTAAAAAAAAAAAATAGGTTATACAAAGTAGTATATAGTTACTTATAACAAAATTGTCTGTGTATATTTAGTTTATATGTAGGTCAATGGACAGTCTGAAAAGAAATATAACCCCAATTTAACAGTATTTATACCCAGGGGTTGATAATACAAAGGAAATGGAAGGATGGAGAGTTGTAATTTTTCTTGCATTTCGTTTATTTTCTAAATGTTTCCGTAACATATCTTAAATAATATTAAAGAAAAAATGCTTTTTCCTTTTCAATGTAAGTGTGTGTGTGTGCCTTTAAAATCTAGTGAACACTTGATATGCTTGATATTAAGATTCTGTAGAAAATCTCAAATTCTGTAATATCTTAGCATGTTTGTTGGACTGAAAATATTTCTGATGACAGTCAAGGTCATTTATTAGCTGGCATGCAACACAGTATTAAATTATCTTCTCAAGACATTGTTTCAAATATCGATGACATGATAAGGGAATAAATGCCTATTTGTCACTAAATTAATTAATGAATTTAGCTTGCAACCTGACTGTAAACCTCAGGATTATGACAAATTGTGACATCTCAGATCTTAAGGAATTTCAATATTTCCAACTACAGACAATAAATGGCAATGCAATATTATTGGCAATAATATCTTGGAATCCTTGTAGAGGAGATAGAATCAGAGAATACTTGGCAAGTAGGTGAGTTGATAGTGATCTGCCATAAGCAGAAGCAGAAAAATTATTTAAAACTTGCTAAAATATAATAACAAATATAGCATATAATATTCACATTTAAAAGAAGAAAAATGGCTTGCCCAATCATGTGAAGCCCACTAATCGGAAATAAACAGTTTCATTTCGAACAAAGGCACTGAATGGATCATGAACCTTAATATCAAATGTAGTATTGTATTATGAATAGAAGTTAAGATGTTGACCAGGCCCAGTGGCTCATGCCTGTAATCCCAGCACTTTGGGAGGCCAAGGCGGGTGAATCACCTGAGGTTAAGAGTTTGAGGTCAGCTTGGCCAATGTGGTAAAACTCTTCTCTACCAAAACCACAAAAATTAGCATTCAATGGGGAAAGAATGGTGGTGCACTCTTGTAATTCCAGCTACTTGGGAAGCTGAGGTGGGAGGATTGCTTGAACCCAGGAGGCAGAGTATGCAGTAAGCCAAGATTGTGGCACTGCACTCCACACTGGAAGACAGAAAGAGATTCCATTTCAAAAAAAAAAAAAAAAAAATGAAGATTCTAGATGTGGAAGTTACATACACATACTCAGGTGGAAGGTCAGGTAGAATGGAGTACTGGTCTATTGTTTTTGTTACGCTGAGACACACATATGTAACACAAATAGTAGAAACACCTTTGATCATGGCCAAAGTTGATGGCGAAATATTAAAATGTGTGCATTTATTTAGTTCCTCTTACATGTGAAACTTTATCTTATGGCTACATGCAAAAATGAGGCAAAGTCTTCCTTCCAAATGTTCACAGTAGCTTTTTGAGGAGGCGACCAAGGAAACACAACAGTGGAAAAATTGTCATAATAAAGAAATTTATAAAGTGACTTAGAGACAGAGAACAAAGAAGCAAATACTAACTGGGATATGGAGAAGACATCCTATTGGAGGCAATGTTGTGCTGCACTTTAAATCATAAAAAAATTTCCCTTCCCATTGACAACCATCTCAGGAAGTCATATGGCTGATGCCTCATGGAACAATTTTCAGCAACAATTACCAATGAGGTACCTATTTTGTATTTTTGAGAGGAAAAAGACACAAATACTTTCAAAACTTGGTATCCATAGGCAAAGGTAAAGATGGTATGTTTCTTCCCATTTCAAAAGGAACAGAACACAGGAGGCTTAGAAGCAGGATTCCAGGTTTCCTCTCCAAAATAGGCCTGATTATTACTAAATAATAGTGCAACGAAAACCCAAAAGTTTTACTGAAAAACTAATATCAATCGAATCTAAATACTAACAATCCACTGCTTTAATAATATTCAAACAACACTGTATAGGACAATATTTGTTCAACAATCCAGTCAAACCTCTGTTAATGTCTTGTTCGTAGGGTTTTGTATTGTGAGAATGCTAGAGAGGTAACCCAAAAAAATCTTTACAAACAAAAGTAAAATATCTGTGGTATTTTAGGATAAGCATTCATGAATTATGGATTTATTTCATTTATAATCAGCACCTAATAGAGATGACAGAATTATAGAGTGAGAATTAGCCTATGAGGATCAACTGGAAGTAAATGCTTCCTCAAGCTTGTGATGGCATTAAGACCCGGAGAGAATTTTACAAAACATTAGTTAAAAGAAATTAAAGAAGCTTTAAATAAGTAGGAAAATACCGATATTCATTGATCTAAAGACCTAATATTGTTAAGATGGCAATATTCCCCTAATTGATCTACAGATTCAACTCAATCCCTATCAGAATATGAGCTGGCTTCTTTTAAGAAAGTGATAAACTAATTTAAAATAGATAGACAGATAATAAGAAGCTAAGAACTAATCTAAAACACTCTTGCAAAGAACATAGTTGGAAGACTCATTATCCATTTTCAAAGCTTACCTCCAAAGCAACAGTAATCAAGACAGTGTGATTCTGTCACAGAATAGATAGATTAGTGAATAAAATTGAGAGCCCAGTAGCAAGCCTATGTGTGTATGGTCAACTGATTTTCAACAATGATGCCAAGGCCATTCAATGGGGAAAGAATAACCTTTTCAACAAATGGTTCAGGGACAACTGGCTGTCTACATGCAAAAACTGGGCTATTATTTCACATCATATACAAAAATTAACTCGAATCAAATGTAAAAATGAAAACCACAAAACTCTTAAAGAAAACATACAGGTGAATCTATGTGACCTTAGTTTTTACCATAGATTCCCAGATAGAATATCAAATGCATGAGCAACAATAGCAAAAAACAGATAAACAGGACTTAATTAAAACTAACCTTTCAAAGGACACTATAAAGAAAGTGAAAACACAACCAACAGCATAGGAGAAAATACTTTAAAATGATATATCTGATAAAGGATCTGTATTTAGAATACCTAAATAACAAAATGTAATAATAAAGAGATACATTGTCCAATTAATAATAAATGGATGAGGATCTGAATAATTCTCCAGAGAGAATATATACAAATCGCCAATCTTTTTATATACATAATCTTTCTGCATACATAAAAAGATGCTCAACATCAAAAAGTGGTAAAGGAAATGCAAAGCAAAACTACAATAAGAGCAATTCAAATGCACTAGGATGGCTGTAATAAAAAATACAGACTGTAGCATGAGTTGGTGAAGATATGGAGAAATTTGATCCTCACACATTGCTAGTTGGATTGTAACATGATATAGTCACTTTGAAAACCACTGTCAGTTCCTCAAGACACTAAACATAGTATTATTTTGATCCAGAAATTCTACTCCACTCCTCAGATAAATGAGAATGTGTCCGTATAGAAACTTGTACACAAATGTTGAAAATAGTTACATTCATAATAGAGAAAAGGTAGAAATTACAATCGAAATGTCCATTAACTGATGAATGGATAAAATGTGGTATATTCATACAATGGAATGTTACCTGGACAAAAAAGGAACAAAGTATGGCTACATGCTACAACATGTATGAACTTTGAAAACATTATGCTAAATTAAAGAGGCAAGTCACAAAACACCTGTATATTATATGCTTACACATTACATTATATGACGTGTTCAGAACAGGCCAATCTATATAGACAGAAAGTAGATTAGTATATGTTTAGGGCTGAGGGGACTGGAGAGTAGAAGGGCAGTAGCTAAAAGGTACAGGATTTATTTCTTTTTTAAGGGATGGGGTCTTGCTATGTTACCCAGGCTTGAGTGCAATGGCTATTCATAGGCACTATCACAGTACACTACAGCCCCTAACTCCTGGCCTCAAATGATCCTCCCACCTTAGCCTCTCAAGTGGCTGTGACTATAGTTATGCACTACTGTGCCCAGGAGAATTTCTTTTTGAAGTGTGGAAGATGTTTTAAAATTGATTATAGTGAAGTTTTTACATGACTATGAGTATATTAAAACCATCAAATTATACCCTTCTAATTGGTAAATTGCAAAGTATATAAATTACATATCAAAAAAGCTAATATAAATGAGATCTGAGATCTCAACAAGCATATAGAAATTATGAGTAAATAAAAAGTTTGGCTTACAGTTTTATATTGCTTCAGGCACTTCAAATATATTATCTGATTTGATCAGAGACAACCATGACCAAAATAAACAAAGTACATAAAGTAGTTTGGGCAGCTGCCATTGATAGCTCAACTTCATGCTGAAATTTACTTTAAAAGATCAATAATATAAACTGTTATTCCCTTAAATGTCAAATGCTCATATTAAATTGCCTATATATAGTTAATAATATTTAGGTAACCCACAGGTTTCTGGCTATGTTCCTCAGATTAGCAAAGTCATTTACATTTGTTTATTTTTGAATAATGGTGAACAACAACAAAAAATTTATTTTTACAAAATCAAATTTTACTTTATGTTCCTAATTATTTTATAATAATATTCATAGTTCTTTGCCTGTAAGATTCTTAGAGATTATTATTCATTTTACTTATGTTTGATTAAACTGTTTGAATAGGATTGCTACTTATTGTTGTAATTTTTGCCCCTTTTTATTTTAGTAAAAGAAAAAGCAATATAAAAGCTGAGTATCCAGTGAATATTTCTTATGAAAAGGATCTGATTTTTTTTTTTTTAAGAACCAACTTCTGGGAAATTAAAAAGAGGGCACAGTCTGTCCTTAACACACATGTCTATACGAGTTCCCATGGCTGGGAAGATGATTTAAAGTGCAGTATGTGCAACCTGTTTTTCCAGTAATTACAAATCAAGACATATGTCTTTGCAATAAAAAGAATCTAACTGCAATTCTAAGCATTCTTCTGGCCTTGCTGACTTAATTTGATTACACAAATATTCCGACAAAGGTAATTTTGAACAGAACATCCTGATGCTAGATATTCCTTTTGCTAAGTTTCTTTCTTTTGAACTGCAGGACTACTCACTAGAAATTAAAGTATTCCATCAAACTTTTCAGATTTTATGCCTCTATAATACTCTAATCTTGCCAGAAAGTCATGGAAGAAGGAAGAAATAAATTTCTGAACAATGTCTTGGCAAATTTATTTGACCTTTCTGTTCTCCTATCTTTACTTACTATTCTTTTCTTTTTTATCTTTTTATTTGAAAATACGTATAGATTATACAGAGTCACAGGAAAAATATGTGAACTCACAAGAGGGTACAAAAATAGCCAAGGAGGTCCCAAGTATCCATCATCACTCAGCTTGTCTTTTTTTTTTTTTAGATGAAGTCTTGCTCTGTCGCCAGGCTGGAGTACAGTGGCACAATGTTGGCTCACTGGAACCTCCACCTCCCAGGTAGAGTCCTGCCTCCTGAATAGCTGGGACTATAGGTGTGTGCCACCACCCCCAGCTGATTTTTGTATTTTTAGTAGAGATGGGGTTTCACCATGTTGGCCAGGATGGTCTCGATCTCTTCGTGATCCTCCTGCCTCGGCCTCCCAAACTGCTGGGATTACAGGCGTGAGCCACTGAGCCTAGCTGGTAATGTCTTACATTACTATAATCATTATCAAAACCAGCAAATTGATATTGGGAAAACACAGTCAACTGGACTACAGACATTGATTAGATTTCACAAGTTTTTGCATGCACTCAGTTGTTCTAATGCATATGTGTATAATCCTGTGAAATTTAATTACATGTATAGCTTCATGTAACCATCATCGTAATCAAGATACAGAAGTGCTCTGCCACTATGAAAGAATTCCCCTGTGCCTTCCCCTTTGTAGCCATGCTCTAGTCCCTCCGCCCAGCCTTCTTTTACCCCTGAAAATCAGTGATCTGCTTTTCCACTGTATAATTTTGTCATTTTGAGAGTCATATAGATGGAATCCAATATGTTATATCATGTTATATAGATGGAATACATATGGGCAAGATGATCAAATAAGATACTTACTATTTTTACATCGACTAAAAATGATTTATATATGTCTATTGTTTACAAATGTGACAGATTAATTGCATATAGATACACATTTAAAACTCTCAAAAACAGAATATAACTGTTACACACGTTGAAGGGAAGTAGAACGACTTTTAAATTTGTGACCCTATTAATAATGTACTGATTATGACAAGAATATTAACTCTTAAAAATTGTACAGTCATATAAGACTAACTAGTGATTAACAGACAACTTATTACTGACAAACTGTTTTCTTGTCTATAATTGAAAAGTGCAAGACCATAGAAAAAGCACAATGAGATAACATTTTTTAAAATGTCCAGACTGCAGTATTCACTTATTTATTCAATCTCCAAATGTTTAGTTAGTGAATATTAGATAAAATATATTGTTCAGAGTCCTTGAGACAAATTATTAAGGATTTAATGGGAGAGACAAATAGCTGTTATATGGGAAACCCTATAATAGATATATGATTAATGTAGAAATAAAGAGGAAAACATAATTCTCATTGGTTGAATCAGAAAGAATTAACTTCAGTAAAAGAGTATACAAACACACACACACACACACACACAGACACATGTGCACATGTTCACAGAAGTACATATGCACACATAAATAAATTCCAAGTAGGGAAAGAAAACTTGGCGTAGGAATGAGAGTGCTTGCTGTATTATAAAATGATGAGCTGTTCAGAATGGTTGTATGCAATGGTTTTCACTTGTTCAATCCCTCAATCCAAGTGTGCGGCCATGGGGGTGCTGGAGATGAATTCAGAGGGCCCTTTTATACCCAGCTAAATAATTTTGATTTAATCTACAGTCAATAGGAAATTAATAGAAGTTTTAATCAGAGGGCTACGATGGCAGTGTGGAGTATGTACTAGAAGCTATTTTCTGAAAGAACAGGTAAGAAGTTACTCTAACAGTTTAGGAAAGGCACCACACTCCTACCGTTGCTGCTGACGCATCTCATACCATTAATGAAACTGCTACGACTACTATCAACGACTGGGTAGTTTACTGAGGACTTAACCAAGCACCAGAACTCTTTTAAACTTGTCTCATCTACAGTCACACTTAACCCTCACCACAACCCTATGTGGCAAGAAGAATGAGAAGAAACAGAACTTACTTTCTTCACTGGTTTCTATCTCCTGTACTTGGCACTTGATTTCATCAGAATGTCCAGACCCTTGCCTCCATCCTCTTATCTTAATCAACTTCCTCCTGATTCTTCTGCTTCTTGGCCTTCTAAAGGCCTGATTTATCATGCCAACTGCTCTCACACCAGTATCTTTGATTACTTTGTATCCCTATCATTCCGCTGGAATTGCCTAGCAGAATTTCAACCCTGTATCAGTGCTGTAGTCCACGTTTTTTACTCTGTATGTACACAGCTGAGTACCTCTGGATTATATCACTCCAACATGTTGAGTGGCACAATAACAATTCAAGCATAGCAGGGCTCTCAGCACCGCTGGCCAACCTTTTATAGATTTGTCATAAGCTCTGTCTCTTATTTCCTCATGCGTCTATTCTGACACATTTGCCACAATCTACAAGTCATATACTCCAACCTATAAGACACTTTTGCAATAGAGCGGAATTACTAAATTTAATTATGTTCCTTCTTTATTTAAAGCTTTTATTAAAAGAGTAAATAATAATGCATCAAGTCTAGAGATGTAGCTTTTGGGATCATTAGCATATAAATCTTAGAAACCATGCAATTGGGCTGGATGGGGTGGCTCCTGCCTGTAATCCCAGCACTTTGGGAGGCTGAGACAGGTAGATCACGAGGTCAGTAGATCAAGATCAGGCTGGCCAAGATGGTGAAACCCCGTCTCTACTAAAAATACAAAAATTAGCTGGGCGTGCTGGTGGGTGCCTGTAGTCCCAGCTATTCAGGAGGCTGAGGCAGGAGAATCACTTGCACCCGGGAGGCAGAGGTTGCAGTGAGCTGAGATTGCGCCATTGCACTCCAGCCTGGACAACAGAGCAAGACTCTTTCTCAAACAACACAAAACAAAACAAAACACCATGAAGTGAATGAAATCATTGCTTTATTTTCAAAAATACTACTAATTATCAGAGTTTAAATTTTATTTTAATTTTAATTTATGATACAGCTATAATAACTGTGCATATTTATGAGGTACATGATATTTTGACAATGTATACATTACAAAATGATCAAATCAGGTTAACTAACATCCCATCACCCTAAACATTTATCATTTCTTTGTTCTGAGAATATTAAAAAGCTTCTCTTCTAGCTATTTGGAAACATACATTATTATTAACTCTACTTATCTTACTATGCAATGGAAAACCAGAACACATTCCTCCTATCTAACTGTAGCTATGTACCTGTTGACTCATCGGTCACTATTCCTCCCTCCTTCTTCCTCTCCTCATCCTCTGGTAACCACTGTTCAACTCTGGAATTCTATGAGAACAACATTTCGATTCCATATATTTTTAAACGGCGTCCTATTTGTCTTTCTGTGCCTTCTGCCCCTGGCTTATTCCACTGATTATAATACCCTCCAGGTTCATCCATGTCACTGCAAATTACAGGAATTTATTCTTTTTATTGCTGAATAATATTTCTTTATGTATATATATACATCACATTTTCTTTATCCATTCACAGATTAATGGAAATTTAGGTAGATTCTGTATCTTGGATTTTGTGAAGAGGGCTACAGTAAGGATAGGAGTGCAGAAATATCTTCAACATACTGATTTTATTTCCTTTGGGGATATAGACCTAATGGGAGAATTGCTGGATCATAGAGTATATCTATTTTCAATTTTTTTGAGAATAATGGCTCATTCTTATCCTTAAAAAATAAAAAATGTAGCTTTTATTCCATATGCTATCCTAAATTATTGAAATTTTTGGCCGGGCATGGTGGCTCGCACCTGTAATCCCAGCATTTTTAGAGTCTGTGACAGGAGGATCACTTGAGGCCAGGAATTTGAGACCGGCCTGGCCAACATGGAAAAACCTCTTCTCTACTAAAAATACAAAAGTTAGCCAGGCACGGTGATGCACACCTGAAATCCCAGCTACTAGGGAGGCTGAGGCACAAGAATCGTTCAAACTTGGGAGGTGGAGATTGCAGTGAACTAAGATACTGCCACTACCCTCCAGCCTGGGTAGCAGAGTGAGACTGTCTAAATAAAAAAATAAAAATAAAATATTAAAATTTTTATTTTAACAGAGATGACACATTATTTATTATTTCAGAAATGCTCATCAAATCAATCTTTTGACCTCAGAGTTACAGTATTGTAAGGTACAATTCATTAACAGAGTAAGTCTCAACTTGTAAATCTAACACCTTTTCCAAATAAGTAAGATGCTTTAATTAAAATACTGACACCCTTCCATTACCATTCACCTCGTTTTTGGCATAGAGTCTTTCAACTGTAAATGTATTCTTGATATCTAACCCTTATCAGGAACATAAGACTTATATGGAGACAAAATGTTGACATTTCATTGATTTTTTTCCCTTTTATTTACATCCCTTCAGATACCAGTATCTGAATTTGTTTCCACTTCTGCAATTCTGACATTTGCTAGCAAATGTGCTAGTCTGTAGTTTGTATTTCCATTTGTAAAGCTAATCAATGACTGGAAGACATTTGCAGGGCATTCAGGGCAGGTTCATCAGACTAGGAAACTAGAATTTCCCTGAGCTAATAGAATTGTTCAAGTCTCCTTGAATTGCACTATGGTTTCAAGCCATTTAATATTTGAAAAAATGTCAATGTTCTCTATTCCTGGGAATGTAAATTCAAGTCAAAAGAAACTAATTTCTTTTGTTATATATTGATATGGGTTGGGAAATTCAGGGACTTATGACGGTAAATCAGCCCAATTTATAGAATCGTTACATATATCTTTAATTCTGCTTCTGGAGGAGTTTGTCTTCATAATCATTAGTGTAAGGCACAAATGCTACATAGAAACAATAAGAAAATTTATCCTGGAAATGTCGACCTAAAAAATTATTAGAAACATGCTCTACGCCTCTCTTCTTTTCCTGACTCTAACAAGTAATGCGAGCACGTGACTGAAGGGAGTTACTTTGGATTTACAAAGGGAGTGACAATAACCTTTGAGAACTCACCCTGTTTGTAAGTTAAGAGGCTTCTCTATATACTTAAGGGGCAAAAACCTGTTAGACATCCATCCCATGAGCAATTGCAGTATGTTTCATGTCAGAGAGTTAATGGAAATGCCTCAGGTAGTCAGCTAAAAAGTGAATCATTATGTCAATTAAAAACATTAATTGGGGGTAATTACAAGGAGGTCATGGTTTATATAGAATTTAGTTATAATTTATACAATTATCTTCAGTTACACAAGAGAAAAAAAATAATGACATTGTTTATCTGAAGTCTTTACCTAACTGAAAACTGCAACTACAGAGACGGAACATATACATGTTTAAATTGAACTGGATCTACCACAAGTCTGGATGTAAGCTAATGAATTTCCCTGAGGACAAGGTGGTTTGGAGGGAATATAAGACTTCTGAAACACCACATATTGCCAAATTGGATTTCTTAATTTTGACTTTGTTTTATGTGAGTCTCATTGAAGTTTAATTGCTAACCTCTAGTACTAACCTCCTCTAGTTGTGGAGCCAGAGGTATTTCTATACATATAAAATTAGAAATCTGGCTCGTGACTTTCTTAAGCTTCATAAGTGGAATCTAGTTTCATCTACGGATTAATGCAAACAGAAATACAATATGAAATGAATGGGGGGATAGCATCCTACATACAAACTTTTTAGTCTCTTTGTATTCCCGGAAAAAAATACAAAATCGGAGTTTGTTTGATAGTGTGTCTTTTAGGTGGATTAGTGTATCGGTTAAGAGCACAGTCTCTGGACTTGACTTCCTTGGTTTGAGTTCTGGCTTCATCACGTACACAACTACATGACACTGGTCATGTAAACTATTCTCTTTGCCTCAATTTCTTTATCTCTAAAATGAAACTCTAAAAATAATACTATATATCCCATAGGGATGTTACAAGAATTAAAAATCTTAGTATCTATGAAACACTAAGAATAGTGTTTGCTATAAAATAAGCATTATGTATAGAGGCCAGCTATTAATATTGACACAGGGAAATCCAATATGATTCAGGTTTAAGTGTTAAGTCATCAGGGGTCCAAAGGAATAAGCAAAGGTCAGAGGAAAGATTTCTGATTCAGTCTGTGTCTCCTCTTTGGATTTGGTTTAGGAAGACATTGATATCCTGGGAAGTCATAACTGATTGTCCAGCTCAGAAGCAGTTAGAAGTTAATAGTGGTTTGTGATTGGGGAAGCTCTCCTCTATTAGTTGCTCTCCCAGGTAATACTTTCTGTTCTTATAAATCTGCCTGGAGATTTCAACATATGTATGGAAATCCAAGGTGTGTCTGGGTGTGCTTTAATTTTATTAAATATTTTCCCATGCTGGACGGCTCTGTACATTTATGTTTTTGAGACCTATTTGCCACATTAATAAAAGGAAACAAACTCCAGAAATGTAAGAATTTAAGTACCTCTTTTCTCAAATTTAATCTATAATTTTAATACTGGAATAATACTCTTCCTACATATGGAAAGACACAAACAATTATATAAAAGTGACACACTTTCATATATTTTTGCTATTACAAGTCACTAATGTACTGTACTATTTAAGATGTATTCTATCATCCTGAATATTATTTTGGCCATGTAACTTTAAAATTACTGCAAATTTGGACAACATATGGTTTAACACCAAGTGAGAGGATGTTTTCCCATATAAATATTTATCTATAAATCAATGACTATTTAAAATGTGTGTCTTCAGTCACCAGTCACATCATGTCCTCTGTGCTGCTATAAGATTACCTCTTTATTTATCTCTGCTGCTAAGTTAATTATAAAAATGCTCGCACCAAGTGATCATTTTGCTTGCATATCAGCATCTTAAACTAGATTAATTTTCTAGCGACACTTAATGGAAACTAAATCACACATGAACATGCTATAACAATATAATGATGAAACAGCAAATGAATCACTCAATTAACTCCTTGATAAATATCAAAAACTTACCTAACTCTTATGATTTATAAAGTAAAAAAAGCTCTCTTACTTTCTTTCTGTTAGCTTTTAAAAATGCCTAAATTCTGGACAATAACCATTATGAAATACATTTTGCATACATGGTTAAAATAACCTTAAAAGGCTGCATACTTCAATTATATATTCACAAAACTTTCAGACAAAGAGGTACCATACTTGATATCATATGTTGTCTGTAAATAATTGCTTCTAAAAACATTTCTTGTCAACTGGATTGGTGGTTGATGTTGATATTGTTTCAAAGGTTCTAATAATCAAGTTGTCATGATAGGTCAAATTTTCTGTTTCATTCTAATTGCCAGATTGGACTTACTCTTTATCTGATCGATCCAGTAAACTATGAAACCAATTATCCAAGCCTCAGTCATTCAGCATATAATCTAGAAGCTGTCCATTTTATTATTCTGAGCATTTCTGGGATTATAAATTATCCAAAGAAAATAATCTAAAGAAATTTTAAATATCAAAATAATAAATTTCTGATTAATAGGCATCAGGATGGCAGGAATACAGATACCAAGCATAAGATAAATACTTCAAGAAGTCAAAAAGGCAATGGGAGTGCTGGACTTCAGGGTAAGTGAACTGAGACCCTGTTGAGAGGATTTCTGGAGTTGGTGCTACTTAAGCTAAATTTGAAGAAAGAAGAAAACTTCCATCACCAGATAAAAGAAGAAAGATAATTTCAGGCAGAGGAAACTGTGGAATATGCTTTTGACTGTATTTCTGGCAGTGACACTCAAGACAATAGCATGAGAGATTACAGGATATGTTCTTTGCAAATGTTTTGGATGAAGTTCAAACATGCCCAACTTCAGACTTCAGCAAGGTTTAATTACTAGATGCTTCTAAGAAGAGTCTAGTTGTCGTCTTAATAGCATGATATTGTCTCAATGTCTTAGTGATATCAAAATGTAAATCTCATTTACATAAAATACATTCTTTAACTTTCATAAATGGAAGTTCTGAACAGATCTCAAAAGACAATTTGAAAAAAAGGAAAAAGACATGAAATCAACTCTTAACTATCTGTGAACAAATTTTCTGTGTTTTTAAATTTTTCTATTGATATCAGTTTATAAAATTATTTATGAAGAATTTTTTTGTTCTTTTTTCTCCAAATTCTTTTTTAAAAAATATAAAATAAATATTACAAAAATAGTACAAATTTATAGCTTGTCTATATAGAGGACAGCTATAGTTTTGCATATTAATAACAATGACATTGATAATGGTGATGTTGATGAAGTTGATAGCTCTTACCTATTTAGGGCTAAGTAAATTTTGGAAACTTTACATAGATTAGTCACTTTTTTTCTTAGAACAAGTCATATAAAGTGGGTGCTCTCATTGTCATCATTGTATAGTTAGGAAACCTGAAGCATAGTGTCATAAGAAACTTGATTTAGGTCATGGAAGAGCTGAAAGCAAACTCATAAAGCTGGCTCCACATTCCAAAGTTTTAAGACAGGGTGCAGAATATTTAAATAATATGATGCTCTTGAATCAAACTTTCTCTTTGAGGGTCAGTTCCTATTTCTCCAATGTGAAATAACAGATACCCTTAAAACTTTTGAACACTGTAGGTGGCCATGCTCACCTCAGTAGTTTCAGAATCAATAAATTAATCCGTGGTACAGCTTGGTTTCTATTGTTTTAACATTTGTACAGTTAATTCTGATGAAAACTTCCAGAGTTAAGAAACTTGATGTATATTCTTTGTTTAGTCTTAAGTATTATGATATCTAATAGACATACCATAACACAAACAAAATAACTATATTGTATTTGCTGCCCATTAGTCTACAGAAAGATAAATTACAGTTGTATGACCTGAGACAAATATATTTAATGTTGTTTTGATGTATTTTATGATAAATCTTAATGTATAGGGAATAAAATATATCTCTTTTCAATATTAGAATTTTCTAATTATGCATCCTTGTAGTAGATAAAAAGTAACTTTTTGCTCAAAAAGGAGGTCAGATTGAATAAAAAAGCAAGGTAAACACAATACTGGAAGATAATCATACTTTACTATGAGATTTGTTACAGGGAGTAAAAGAAGAAAAGCAAATAAATATTGTCCCCCAAAATAAGTGAATAGCCAAATTTTGCAAAATCAGAGCCTATTAAGTAACTTAATATTTTAACTCCAAGATCAGTAACCATTTAATACCGGCAAAAGCTGTGAGCAGTTTTTGTAGAAGACATTACTAAAGATTGGCAAAGGAGAAAAATTTTAAATTCAGTGTTGAACCTTCCTGCATGTGCTCTGATGGACCGATAAAGATGTCAGTATGGAAAAGAGTAATATTCATTTGTTGTCTAAGCTCTTAACTTTTCATTGTGCCTGTAACAGATATTTACACATATTAAAAACTCATTGGATACTTAAGTATGATTATTTTCTAGTATTGTATTTACCTTATTTTTGATTCAATCTGACCTCCTTTTTAGACAGAAAGTTAATTTTTATATTCCACGAAGATGAATACTTAGAAAATTATAATATTTTAAAAAGTCTATTCCTTGAATTAAGTTATTTTTCTTAAGTAAATGTTTTCCAAAGTAGTAGCTTCCAAAGGCAGCTTAGTGCCATCTAGTGGCAAAACTAGTTAACAGATTGTTCTTCCTGATAAAAGTTCAGTGGAGTGCAGGCCATAAATCTACATCATACATAAAATTCATAGGTATGGATTTTAGGATGTATGGTGATTTCATATAATAATGAGGTAAGCATATGATAATTCCACCAAAATTCAATAATTATTAAGTAACAAGGAATTATGTGTATCTAAGACATAGACAACAAGTGAAAGATACAAGAAAGAAGCTTTAAAGGATAAACAGGACCTCAGATGGGAAAGCTACAACCAGTTTTTAAAAAATAAGAGATCAAAGTGCATTTTCAGTACCAGGATTTGTTAAGATTATCAATAACAATTTAGAATAAAAAAGGAATATTTGTTTCTATGTTTCCTTGTAGGAGAAACTAGGTAACAACTGAATAAAATTCAGAATATTATATTTAAGCTAGAGAAGAAGAGAGGTTACTAAGAAAACTACTCAATAATCATGGGACTTTATAAAAGGCTAAATTATTTCTCTCACCGTAGATCCTCAATAATACATGATTAAAAAGTATCTCTTTAGAAATGTTTGTGAACTGTCTTTTCTTGAGGGAACTGGAGTGGACTTGATGAAATTAAAATTAAGTTTCCTTTCAGGCTTCAATTGTATTAAAAGCCAAGTATACTCCCTCAGAATTCATCTTTTTGGTTTTGAGATAATATGTCTATTTGACCCAGCTGAAATTCTGCCTTTTGTTAGTCCTTTTCCTGAGACTCCAATTAACTTTACAAAATTTCCCTTCAGGGAAAAAATCTAGGCAAAAGGATTAATTTAGCTAACAATACCATGATATAAAAATATCGGCAGGAGCTTTTTCTGACCTATTCCAGGGACTCTGCCAACTCAAACGCTGGGATGATAAAAGAGTTCTTCATAGCCCAGGAGATAAGGAAAAAATCCATCGCATCAGACCCAATTGCTCTGAGAGGAAGTCACAAGAATCCAAAATAGCCTTAATGTCTAAAAATGCCATACTTTCTCCTAGATAGTCAGATTGGAAAAGATACATAAGACTGAGTTTTTAAGTGATGTAATTTTCACAACCTGATGAGGAAAGCTTTTATATGGTCAAAATGAGCTATCAGAAAGACAGTGCCACTCTTTTTCTTAGCCACTAAGAGCAAAATGGAACAATGTGATTTTATGAAACACAGAGCTGTGAATAAGAACAGACAAAAAGCTTCTCTTGCCCCCAATCTTAGCCATCATGAGTTTTCTTGGTTTGGTTATGAAACACAGAAACAGCTGTGATTTCTTTCCTTGTCTATATATTACTTAAAGCATTCTCTTCTCTCCAGTTAAGCGCTTTGATCTTTTAATATCTTGAATTCAACATGATCACAAAACATGAAGAAAGAAAGAAATGAATGGAACTGTAGTCATTTTATTCATATACATTGAAATTATTTTTCATTTTCTAATTTATGATATCAAGGATTTCACAGTTTTTAAGAAGTCATTTTTACACGGACTATCCTTGTATTATACATCATAATTTAGGAACAAAAGTGAATTACATGTTCACTCAACATACTTTTCCAGGAAGACCGTAAAATTAATGTGTGTATAATTAAATCATGACTACTAACTTTTTGCAAAGAAAGATGTCAGTTTCACTGAGTTCTAGGCCTCCACACAGATACAAATACATATGCACCCACAGAAATACACATGCACCCACGCAGAAGAACATACATGGTCTGACACATACATGCATGCAGTCTTGTGCACATATAACCACATGTGTGTACATCTAGACACACATTTGTTTTCATATTCCTCTCTTCATCGTGACTTGCAATTTGAAAGCCTCAATATCAAGTTTATAATAAGACTAATCACAATGATGTATATTATTATTGCAATCAGTCATTTGCCAAGAAGTAATTTTCACCATATAGCCCATGGTACAAATCTGATGGATTAAAATATAATAAAGTTAAAAAATACAGTTTATGTTCACTTTAAATAAGGTGAATTATTATATTCTAAGAAACAGAAATCCCATGTCATTGATAATTATGTATTTATCATTATTATATATTCTCTATGTTTCAATGATTGATGATAATTTTGATTTCATCATTTGAAATCAATCACGACTTTTCAGAAATATCTCCATTTGGCTTAACAACTAATTACCCCCCCTTCGTGCCACCCATATACATTTTTCCATAGTCAAAAGTTTTTTTTTTTTTTTTTTTTTTTTTTTTTACCTTTCCTCTAATTTCTACTTTATCTGCTTACTCTTGACTAATTAATCTTATCTTCTCTATGATCTACTTATTACAAATCAGGTCTTAACTCATTAGTTTCTTATTTAGGTGGCAATGTGAACCAGTTGGAATTACAATTTGCAGGGATTAATAAATTCAGTTTCTGTCTATTTTTGGTTCTTTATGGTACTTTTTAAAAAAGTAAAGTACTTATATTATCCAGAAAGGCATTGATATTAACTACTCTGAAAACATTTTTTTACAATGATTCACAGGTCAGAAACCTTAACTTTAGTTTAGCATGTTTAAATAAGCATGCATACCTGCTGAATGTGTATTTCTTTTACATATTTTCTAAGGAATTGACTGAGGATTCATCACCACCACCCTGAAAGCCATAAGACTATATTTTCTGAAAACTAGCTCTCTTTAGGGAATACCTTCTTTCTGAATACCTGGAGCAACTTCCACTCTGGCTGAGTTCTAAAAGAGCATGTCTAATCATTCCTCACTCTATAACTACCACTTCTTTATATTTCAGTTCTTTCAATCAATTTCCAAACATATTTGTACATGAATTGCATCGGAATGTCCCGTCCTTGGAATCTTCCACTTGTAATTTACCTCTTGGTTCCCTCTATGCTTCATGCCTTTCCTCTCATGATTAGAATCCAGATTTTTTCTAATGGCCACAGCCATCCTTCACCAGCATTCTTCATATCTAGGTACCATTGAGCTCCTTTCTCACCAGCTTGGCAAAAGCCATAACTGTGTATCAGTCCACTTCTTGGCCTTTACACCTGCACATCCATACCAATTCACATCTATACTAACGTCATGTCAGCCAGCTTAACTTGCCCTGACTGTGGACAGACATACGCATTTCTATCATAGCCCCATAGGAACTCTACACTGGTTGCTACTTAGTCAGAAATCTTGGCTCCTTCCTCTCTCTGCTTTATCATCACAGGACCCCTTAACAACATGAATAAGTAAAAGTCATCACACGAAAGTGCTACGCACCCTCTCCATCGACTCTATTAACTTGCATCTGCACTTTTATTTCTCCCTTTCTGCTAAATGGTACTACTTTTCACTGAGCTTCTCTCCACTTTTCCACTGGGTTACATCTACTCCAGACTTCTTAGGACCAGGAGCTTTTGGTTATGCATTGTGATCCTTACATGTTTAATTCTACCTATACAAAGGCTTCCTATAGAGATGCTGATTCCAGAGTAAGGCGGACCTGGAGTTCTTCACTAATATTAAGATTAAGCAAGCAGGGCAAGATCCTGCTCTCCAAACCTCAGTTTTCTTGCCTGTACAATGGGAATACTAATAGCACATACCTTACATGATTTTGGGTGACTGAATAATAGTAAAGGAAAATTTTAGCATGAAGACTTTTGACAAAAGTTTTGCTATTACACTTTCTACCAGGATTCAAGGACACCTATTCATTGGGAGTGTGGGAGGGCAGCAGTTTTTCTTAAACTCAGTGCCTCCATTTTATATTCTTGTCTGATTTCATTCTTCCAATTCGCCATGAAACAACTTAACACAAATGTACTCTTCACCTCTAACCCCTTTTCCAACCTCCTCTTTCTGACTTTGACATTCACCACTCTACTGTAAGTCCTCATAAAATTCATAACTTCAGCTCCATGTTAAAAGGCTCTTAACTCAGTTGCTCTCTTGGCAAGAGAGCAATGTTGTATATGCCTTCCTTACTCATCTCCTCTCTATTCTTGGCTCTCTTGGACCCGACTCCAAATAGAATGTCCTGCACGTGGCAGGCACAACACAGGGCACATAATAGCCACAAATAAATATTTGTTTAATGACTTAACACATGAACAAGAGTTCCAGTGTTCCAAATCATTTGCCATTGATGTTTGCAGGGTTTTCAATCCTCTTGATTATGTTCACTTCCCTGAAGAAATAGCTGGAGTCCTAAATTCCTTCTAAGGTAGTTCAGTTCATACTAGATTCCTGTGAAAAGGCTAAAACCACATTAGTCTCTTAAGAATATTCTATATTAAGGATGTCTTAGAAACAGAAGGAAGCTTTTAGGTTTACATTATGTAGCTTTCGGAGCTATTGCACTTGGTCAGCAATAGGAAAAGAAATGGTGAGGCACATTTCCATGAAGGCTCAAATTACACTATTTTGTAAAGTTTAAAATCTGCCCATCATTATCCATAAATTGCAGCTATACATTATAATTATTTAATCTACATTTCTTGTTAAACATCTAAATTATGTCACTTCGCCAATTACAGGAATTACGTGATTAGGTGTAATTACCCTAAATAGCTGAACACAATTAAAACATCTTACAGGCAGGAAGTGTCATAGATAGTATGTTAATTTTTTTTCTCTTGATTCACTGTCCTTGGTCTCTATCACAAGGAGATAGAGACAGACTCAGTTTGAATGGAATCAGAAAATTTCAAGCTTTCAAGTGACCTCTGGCTCAGGGGCCACCTACAACAATTCCTTTCTGATATTAATCTCATTTTCAGACAATTTCTGCAGTTAGAGTTTCCTGAAGCTTACCACCAGTAATATAAACTGCAGTGATTCTGACTGATCGTTTGTACTGCTTGAAGGTTCAACAGATCTAAGCAAGACTAACTAGAAGACTATATTCAGATTTCTCTGCTTAGAAGATTCCCCACCCCCAGTTTACCAGACTACTGTCTACCCATCATTTGTTAAAACATATGATTTCAGACAGTCATTCAGCCTTTTAACCACTTGGTTTTTCCAACTGTAAAATGTGGATGATGACAATAAACAATAAATGTGGATAATAATAGTACCTCCCTATTATCAGTTTGAGCACATAGTAAGTACATATTACTCCTGAGTTCTCAGATTAAATACTCTGTCTTCAGAGGCCCCGATCAGCATTTTTCACTTTTCTCACAATCATTATTATGAATTTCTTAATATCATGTTCCTTTATTAAGCCATACATTTCATGAAGGTAGACAGGGATTGTGCTTGTTTCGTGCCTAGTATACTGCCTGGCACACAGACAATGCTGAGTGAATGAATGATGAATGAATAATAGGTGGGAATTTTTGTTTGTTTTTGTTTTGAAACGGAGTCTTGCTCTGTTGCCCAGGCTGGAAAGCAGTGTCAGGATCTCTGCTCCCTGCAACCTCTGCCTCCTGTGTTCAAGTCAACCTGGTGCCTCAGCCTCCCAAGCAGCTGGGACTACAGGTGCGTGCCACCATGCCTGGCTAATTTTATTAGAGATGGGGTTTCATTATGTTGGCCAGGTTGGTCTCAAACAACTGGTCTCAAATGATCCGCCCACTTTGGCCTCTGAAAGTGCCGAGATTACACCTGGGAGCCACTGCATCCAGCCTCCTTTGCCTTTCTTTTGCCACAACCAGACGGAAGTTTTTACAGTTGCTGATAAATTTATTCATGCTAAAGTCCTAGAGACCCTTTGTTTGAATCTGCATGGAAAAGAATTTTCTAAAAATAACTGCAAACTATCATGCAACTGATTGATGCTATTACTACCATCTGCACATTAAAAGAGAGTACACTGCGCCTGCAATTCATGGAAAGGAAACTCAGTGGGCTCAGGGACCGGCCCACTGGGTGGTGAGGAAGTTTTCTGGAAGCTCAGAGCTCCTACAAAACAACCCCCTAAAATTCTGCCAGGTGTGAGGCTATTATACCTGAGAACCAGACTTGCCCTAACCACAGGAACTTGTTCTGTTGCTGCAAACATCCATTTCACGTTCTTCCCTCGGGCACCCTCTTCAGCTTGTCTCACCCTGCTGCTTGCTCCTTCCTCCCCCACATTCTACTGCGGTTTTAGGGTGTAACCTGCTCTGACGATGGCTCCTTAAATCCACTTGCACCGTTTTTGCTCTTCTGTCTCTCAGAAAGAAAGTAAATACAGGAGG